>CM033028.1:9933764-10201270 GCA_019207045.1 Branchiostoma floridae x Branchiostoma belcheri
GTATACATCATGTTCTTGACATCTAAGTGTTAGAAAGATGATAAAGATTGTCTGTCATGTTACTTGTTAGCTTGATAGCTTGTTACTAAGTTTTGTTATTAGTTTTTTTTGACATTCTACGTAAACGTAAGTGGTGCAGCACCCAATTTTTCAAGCTGGGTGCACCAGTGCACCTAATCCCCAAAATGAATTTCTAGCCCTGCAGTACAAAAAAATTAAAGGAATGGAAGTCTGTGATAGAAACTACACCAACATGGAGCTTAACACAGTTGAAAGTATTACAATGAAACTTATGAGTGTTTGCAAACATTAAACAGTTAACCTGGACTCTTTGGCCAAACATTACACAGTGTAGAGTAACACAGAAATTATGTTGTAATATTATAAAAACAATGCATTTCCTGGAACAATTTGGTTTGCTGTAAACTTACATTGGTCTTTCCTGTAGGCTCCCGGCATGTCTGTCACGGTTCCTTCTGGACATGCCTTGCAGCTGAGCTGCCCTTCCTCAGGCTGGTAGAAGCTCTGAACACAGTAGGTGCACTTGTCTCCATCATGGAAAGTTCCGGCAGGACAGGTAACTACATGTGAAGAGGAAACGATACAAACATGATAATGAGAAACATATAGATATGAGCTATCTACCTTTCAAAATCACGATCACAGTGTGATCAGAACATGGGATATCAAAACCAGACGTTTTGCTGCAGTACTGTAGGAAGCTGCTGGGAAGAAATATGCTTCAAAAAGATCACATCCACACCAGAACTATAATGACTTTCACCACTTTTCATTTCTTTTATTAGCCAGCAGTGTTGTTTCTCTTTGTGCCTTGAGTTACAATCAGAATTATTTTTCACATAATTTCCACATTCCAACACCATCATGAACAATGTATATCACTGCTACTTAGGAAACTTAGTACTATTGCTTTGTAACTACAGAGAAAATACTTGTTATGTAATGTCATTTATCTCATATCGCTGGTCAGATAACAAATAAATCTTACCACAGACTTTGTTGACCTCGACCATGCCTTGGTCACACTCGTATGTAATTGCGGAGGCAGTAAACGAGTCACTCGTGCTGACATACGTCTCTCCACGCGCCTCTACCGTCACGCCCGCGTCCGTGAGCCTCTCGACCTGCACATAATAATTGTAAGAACTGGTAGTTGGCGGAGGGTGCTGAGGGAGTAGAAGGGGGAATGGGGAGAAAGACAAGGAAAAAGCATTGGAAAAGGCACAGATACTAGACAGCAAAGAAGCAGCAGTGTGACAGAATGCTGAGAGAAAGGTGTCATCTGCACAGATGTGTCAAAACAGACAACTGTTACAAAGCTTAAGAAGCCAAGAGAATTTGTTCAACCAACATAAAATGTCAGAACTGTAAGGCTTAAAGGTACAGTGTTGTATCTCCTTTTTCATCTAAAATGAGCAGTTTATAAGGAACGTGTTTCCAATGCACAATGCAAACAGCATAATGCAACAACGTAAAATCCTTCAGGTGATCGTGCTCCTGGGAGCCTTGCTCCTTGAGCCAAACAAAGAAGAAAGAAGTCATGCTTCCATTCTCACCTGTTCCACTGCCTTTTCCAACACTTCATCCCCCTCATCCACAGTGGCCACAGCATCCCCAGACTGATCAGGCTGGACCTCCAGGGGGATCTCTACCGACACGCCATCTCCTGCTCTCTTCATCCTCCCGAACAGAGAGCGTTTCTCCAGGCCACACTGAACGTTGTAGTTATTCCTGTTGCAGAGTCCTACTTCGTCTGTTTGGCCGGGGGTACACAGACCGTTGGTCTGGAAGCTGTGGTACAAGCCGTCACGGAATTCATTCTGGAAGGACTCCTCACTGCTGCAGTAGCCAGAGAACCTCATGTTCACACTCCTTCTCTGCCTTCTTGGGGCTGAGGCACCTGGATAATTAAGGTTGAAAATCCAAAGTGAGAAACAGTTGCAAAAATTACGTGCTGCCATGTAAATAAGTATGTCCTTACCAAAATTTCATGGCACATGTACAGTCTACATGCCCTCTGTTTAGTAAGAACAAAATAGTAACAATGTTATGCAAACTGCACTTGTCAACAGGTACTGGCATTTCCATTGTGTTTCTTCAATCATTTCAACATTAACCTTAAAGACACAAATCACTGTGTCATGAAATTATCATGCCACAAACTTGAATGAAAGCACAGTACTTACGGACACAGGAGAATGTTGTGATGATGCTGCTCCACACGCTGCCCAGGCAGTAGCTTGTCGCAGGTCCGGAAAGCAGCTGGTAACCACGGTTACACACAACAGTGCACGGTCCACGCTCCCGATCCCCTTCCGTACAGTCTAGCCGCCCATTTCTGGGCACTTCCAATTCCGGGCACTTGGGACCTGTAATGACCAATGGCATTGCATTTAAGAATACTTCATATCTTGGACTTTTTAAATGCAGCAAAGGTACTGTGACATAGTTCTGAATAAAGAAATGTAAAACAATATATTTCTCTGACAGGAATGGATGACAACTATTTCCTACCTTGTACTGCAACAATAAATGAACACGTGGAAGGATTCCCTGCTTCGTCCCTTGCTGAATACGTGACCGTGTGAGGGGAGTTCTCACGGAAGAACCGTGACCCAGGCGTGCGGGAGCTGGTCAGCATGGGTTTCTTGCCACTGTTATCACTGGTGACTGGAGCGTCCCATCTGACAATTGCCGACTCTCCAGATGTCTCCACAATGATGTCATCAGGGCAGACCAATTGTGGAGGGGTTATATCTGTGAGAAATGAAGAATTTAATGTAGATCTTTGGTACAATGGAATCTGATTATCAAAATTATCACCTTTAGATAAGTGCAATGAGAAGACTAGCCAACTGCTGCCTATTTACATGTACCCCTGTGTCAGGGATCCCAGCAGCAGTATGATCAAACACTGGATACTACTTACTACTACTACTACTAGAAAAAATTTTCCATATGTAAGAAAGGTACTATGATATGTAAAAAGCCGCAGAATGGTAAATACCTTCTATGGTGACTTCGATCCTACATTTGACCATGTTGTCCCACTGGTCAGTGGCTGTGAACTGGTGTATCATGCTGCCTGTGCCGTAGTAGATCTTACTGGGAACCCTAGGGCTGATCTCCAGGGGACGATCATACCCGTCCAAGGCACGCAGCCGGATGTCCCATGTCACGTAGTTTGCATCCTCGGGTAGCTGCCAGCTGTGAGTGTCGGGGCAGCTTTCAAACCGTGGCATGGTGCCTGGATTGGGGGCAAAATTACAGGTGAGTATGGAATGTGTGACAATACAATGCAATACATGGACATTCACTGTAGAGGAGAATGTCTCATATGGAAGAGTGCATTATTTTCTGTTTGTTTCATGCCTTACTTTGTGGACTTTTCAATACGAAAATGATTTTCTGTATTACACTAGGTAGTACAACCACAAAATTCTTCTTTGATGGAAAAGAAACATCAAAACTGATTGAAATACACTAGACATACAAAACATTACACAGGTCTTGGTGAATGAATCAATGATCTATTATAAATTATGTAAAGGTCAAATTGAAAACAAGAACATCTTCCCTTGCCCATTCTTACATTCACACATTTACATTTCACAAACAATCCCTCTGTACCTGGGAAGACCAATGGTGTTGTTGGTCTGGCCGTCACCTCAGGTACATCAGAGGTGCATTCACCCATGTACCACTGGAGACCGCCGCGGCACACACAGCTCGTCCTGGCAGCTGTGGACGACACACCGTCGGGGCACTGGGTACACTGTCCTGGTCGCAGCACGGACTTGTAGTACCCAAAATCACATGCTGTAAACAATACAAAGGTACTTATAGATTTACCAATCTCTTTTGCATGTAACAAACATGTTTATTGGAGGTTTAGAATGCTAAAGCAGAAAAAACATGCACTCTGATGTGGAGATTCTGAGCGAGCTCCCCGGAGTGGGTGAGTGAGTGACTCTAGCTAAGCAAGTAAAGAATCACATACATCTGCCAATATATGCTACAAATCTAATACGAAGATGATGACACTGCATAGTCAAAACCCTACAAAGGTATATCCAAGTATATTTAGCATACCTGTGCAACCGCTTCCTTGGAAACCGTTTCCTTGGTAACCAGCCTTGCAGACACATCTGTATATGGTGGGGTTGCTGACCTCCACAGCACAGTATGCCTGGTCATGGCAGGTCTGAGCACACCTCCAGTCCTCCACACGGATCCATGGTTCAGGGGCTGGGGTTGGAAGATTGTATTGTAATATAAGTATATGTACATGATACGTCGATGAAGGTTAGACATCCGGGTAATAAAATACATGTACGCCAAAGACCAGTTGCTTGAGTAACTTCTCTATGGCACAATAGTATATAATGAAATCTGCATACTCAAGCACAACAATTGGCATAACCTCAATATGAAATACAGTGCCCATAAAAATTTACCACACATATTCTGTACATGAGTTGTACAAAAATATAATATTTCTGAATCCAAATGCATGGTTCAGTTGCTGAGAGTTGTAAGATTGTATTATGATTAGGATAATAGTATATGGTGATATCTACACATTCAAGCACAACAATTGGCATAACCTCAATGTGAAATATCCACAAAAATACCCACGTGAGTTGTACAAAAATGTTTCTGAATCCAAATGCATGATTTTCACCTGTTTCGCATGTCTTGTCATCTGCCTTCAACTTCCTCCCCACTCTACACTTGCAGTGGCAGCCACCAGGCACTGGGATGGCCATGTCACTGCACCCGTACGCTGTACATTCATTTTCTGTGGGAGGGTGCAACAAGGAAGACTTGACACATCAAATGTCTGTTTATACATAAGTACAAGTTGTAATCTCTGGTCATATATTAAAACTTGTTACTAGTCACACCATAATGTAGACTTCCTGAGGGAGAGGACAACTGGATTATCAAGGTATGTGAGGCACTCATCAATGATCTATCAGAAGGTCTATGTTTCATTAACAACAACTTGAAAACACTGGAGCCAAACTTCGTTTAACTTTTCTTCTGGCTGGGTTGTATGTACTATGAAAATCCTTTATACAGTAATCAGTTCTCACAATACACTGATAATTGAAGTTTATTTGCAAGTTTGTGCCCGAGGGCTAATTGCAAGTACATGGTATAAACACATATATAGTAGATATACAAGTGACAATGGACAGTTATGAACAATATTCAGATAATGAATGGTTCCACTTGCTGTTGAACGTTAAAAGTATATAGTTGTGGTAAGGCCCTTACCAGGATATGGCTGAGGGTGGTGCAGGTACAGCTGTGTGGGGCGGGTCAGCCCCTCCACCAGTACCTGGGTGATACCACTCTCCAGGTTGGTGAGGTGGATCCCTTTGCTGACCCAGTCCGAGTAGAAGAGGGTGTTGTCGTGCATGGTCAGCCCAAACACCTGGTCCACATGTGTGTCTGTCAGGTGGACCAGCTCTGTTCTGTTCACACCTATGGATCACAAGAAAACTGGTTTGTACCCCTTCCAAAAATCATCTGTCACAAACACATACATGACAAAACTATGACTACTTCTGTATCATAGCATTCAACTACATATACCAGGTAACACAGGCATTTTGTACAGCATCATGTATTTGTTTTATGGCAACACACTTTATAGTTGAAACAGTAACATAACAGACAATGACTTGAGCTATCCATAACTCTACTTCATTCTGTATGCATTACAAACATGTATTGTTACCTCTATAGTCTGTGTATTCAATCTTCTCCTGTGCAGAGTGCCCATCAGCAAAGAAGACTCTCTCCCTGACAGTGTCCAGAGCAATTCCATTGGGCCACTGCAGTTCCTCGTCGATGAGTGCATTCTTGTTGGAGCCGTCCATGTCTGCTCGCCAGATGGTCGCATTCTCGCCCCAGTCACTCCAGAATAGGTACCTAATGTGTAGCGATTTGGAATTAGTTTGCTTCATCATTATATCACAACAGCAAAATGTGTCAAAAAGATGTTTTTTCATGCATGTCTGTATGAGCAAATACATATGTAGTATTACCAGTAAAGATTGACTGATTTATTCATTGATTAATAGAAGACAAACTTAAATAAATTTATGACAACATTTCACAACAAGGTCACATTTATAGCAGCGTTTGATATTAACACTACATAACAATGGTTACCTATAGACTTTTAGAAATTATCAGCTTGCTTCAATATGCAAACCTCTATCTGCTTAGCTCACTCAGCAGACTTGTAACATTATATGTTTTACGCATATTGTTTTTGAATGATAAAAGATAAAACTTTCAATGAGGAAATGCATACCGTTGGTTGGGATCCAAGCCGATTGCCCTTGGTTTGTCCAGACCACTGATGAGTTCTACATGTGACGACACGTTCCCATCCAGAGGCATCATCTCCACAGTGCCGCTGGTGTAGTCTGTCCAGTACAGGTTACGTCCCACGGGATCAATGGCAAGTCCATCCACCACGTCAGCCATGGAGTACACCACTGATGCACCTGTGCCATTCAGGTGAACCCTCATGATCATACCTGGGGACAAAACAAGCACAGCAGCAATGAACAAACAGCTTTAGAGCTCACATCTCAAATTATATGTAAGGTATATTCCTTACATACATGGTAGTAAAAGTACACTGGAGCAGTGGTTATACAATCATGTATACAATGTAGATACTACATTTTGACAGCACAAATCTGAACATTCGATGAATATAAAAAGAATGCAGCATAGATGGTGAGTTTTACAACCAAGATCCCTGCCTACATGTATAAGCCATGCCATGCGATAGATGAGTTACTATTGCAACTAACATACTGAGTTAAGTCTCAACTACATCACTTTATACCCAAACTAATCTTTGTAACATTTTTCCATGACAACTTACCACTGTCCACATTGCTGAAGTAGATGTTTTCTTCCCTTGAATCGTAGGTGACAGCCACCAGGTTAGTGAAGTACTCGTGTCTCTGCACCACAGGGTAGGCGTAGCTGTCCTGGGTGTCCATGCCAAGCATACGGATCTCAGCATAGTCAGCAAACAGCAGGAACTTGGTTGGTCCTGTGGGAGTGACGAAGGCAGGAGCAAGGGTGTAAGTATAGGTGGAATGTTACATCAACCAAAGTAACTTATATACAGGAAATACAGCCAAGAAGAAGTGACAACAAATGATACAATGATTAGGTGCAATTATATCTCTTACTGCTAGGTGGCACAATTATACGAAAGGTCTATTCCTTACATACATGGTAGTGAAAGTAAACTTGAACAGTGGATGTATAATCACATATACTATGCACATACTGCATTATTACAGCACAAATCTGAATATCTGATGAATATAAAAAGAATGCAGTTGACTTTTATGACTAAGATCCCTGCTATATACTACAATATTGTACAAGTGAATTAGTGATTAATTATGTTTGTGATAGACAAATGAAAGTAATTGATATAAAATTCCATCTTCACCTTCTAGAGCCTTTAAAATGGAGTATTTCTTTTTAAATGCAGATTTTTGGTGGATTAGTTTTTCTACTTACTCCTGCAGTTTTTTCCATTGTCATCCAGCACCTTGCCTCCTATGTCAGGACACAGGCAGCGAAAAGACTGGGCTGGAGTTGGTACGCAGATATCGCTGCAGTCGTGGCTCTGGCAGGGGTTCTGTACTGGCGCCGCATCACGTTCTGCATACTTCACCCCCATTGGTGAGCTGACGTCCGTGACTAATACTGACTTCTGATTGGTGTCCGAGTCGATGAGGTGGATGGCGCTGGTGCCCCAGTCACTGATGAAAATCTGGCTTCCCTTCACAGAGATGCCAAACGGGGTCTACAAGGACAAAGATATGTTAGATATGCTTCTGACTTACTAACAAGCTTTGGTGCCCTAATTCCAGTCTTGAAGTATGGCAAGGACAGAGCCAGAGATTAGCCTAGTTTTAATTGGAATTCAAGGCGTAGGCTTTTAATGCGACTTAACTAAGAATGTGGTAAGCCTTTTAGCACACTGCCTTGTTTATACTTCCTGACTGTATTTCTGGAGCTTGGTGCAGTGATTAGCACCGTGTACAGTACACTGTACTAGTATAGAGTCTGGAGGGAGTCTGTGTCTATTCTAATGATAAGAAACTCCACAATCATGACATGCATATCACAGGAGCATTTTCTAGTATGTTATCATATAGACAATGAAGTCCCAGCAATACCTGCAGGCCCAGACCATCATTAGTGTTCCTGATGTTCTGGTCATCCAGGTCAATCTTGTCCAGGCTTCCCGGGGCCAGCTGGGTCCCGTTCTCAGTCACCACGTCCAGACGGGCGTGGGAGTCCAGGATGTAGAGCTGACCGGCGCTCAGGGCTAGGCCGTTGGGGTTGTGCATCCCGTTGTGGTTCATCACCACGGCGTTGGAACCATCCAGCTCGACCTTCACCACCTTGGCAACTTCTCCCCAGTCAGAGTAGTACAAGTATCTAGGGAAGGTAAAACATATAGAGAGAAAAATGTTAATCTTCTGACTTTTCAGGGCATTGATGTCTAGGCATTTGCTGATGAAAGCCACATTTAATGCCAAACTTTAAAAAAATCTAAGTAATTGTAAAATAATTTGCCTTCGGAATGCAAATGAGATATAAAGGCAAGCATGGTTACATCCTTGAATAAAATCAACACTGATGTTCAAATAAATTGTAAAAAAAACAACTTCAGCTAAGTCCATCAATTCTAAGGTATATGGAACCATCTGAATCATGCATACCCCCTCTCTGTGTCCACCACGAGAGCTCGAGGCTTGTCCAAAGACTTCTCCACAATCCTCCTCCTCTGCTTGCCGTCTAGGCCGACCATCTCCACCCGTTGCCATGGAGACCCTCCGCCCCAGTAGTGGGTTCCCATGTTCGTGAAGTAAAGCTTCCTGTTGCGCCAGTCCAGAGTCATGCCTGGGGATCAATGTTTTTTATGGTTAAATATGTGCAACTGTACTGCTACAACAACACACAGCTTTTATTCACATATCTGTTAGAATACCAAAGCTGCCATACAAAAATCTGCTCTCACTGTTGCTCTAAACAGCTCTCACAAACAATTATTAAGACTGGAGAATGTTCTTTGACAGAATAGCTTCAACAATTAATGACTAAGAAAATTACTGAGAGAACAAACTATTGATGACATCAACACCAGTATATTCATTTGTGCTAGCAAACAAGTAAATGGACTATAATGCTCAAAACTCTGTGTATTGTTGTTCTAACTTTACCTACCATCAACAACTCCAATGCCAGCATCCAGGAATACCTCAAAGCCTGTTCCATTGAGGAACACTCGGCAAATCCGGAACATCCCATTATCACTGTAGTACACCCGCTGTTTGAGGAAGGACACAAATCCGAATGAATGTACATGTTTAGTAGGGAAGAGGATGTATTCAATTACATGGCAGTTTGTAAAGAGTCTAGCAGTAACAGTAGAAGTCGTTCATGTTACATTAGTCATAGCAGTAGTCTTTGACTTAACATTTACAAAGAGGTACATTGAACACTTATGAGCAACTAAGTCAACAACATCATAAAAGATGAATTATTCTATTTTGTGTAATATAGATATCCATTAACTTTAAAAAAGTGCTGTTTTTTTATTGTAACTCTTATGATGTCAATACAAATCAATCAGAATATTTACATGAGACACTGTATTACATGCAGCTTTATAAGTTGTGTATTTAACTAACCTCACTAGACTTGTGTCACAAAGAAATAGCTATCATTAGCACAGGTGTCCAATATAACTACATTGTTGATTGGCACTGCACTTAACCACTGCTTAGTAATAGCTGCTGTGAAGCAAATACATTGGTTGCAAGGACTGTGTGACAACAAAGCATATGTTGCAGTCCAATAAGGAGCTCACTTGTACCCACCTTCTCAACTGGGTCGTACTCCACTGCAACTGGTCGCACTCCCCGCGCCACGATGACCGGACGCTGCCCGGCGTTCGTATCCAGGGACAGCATCATGACATGTCCAGTGTCGCCAGCAGCATACAGAAGGAACTTGGAAGGTTCTGTGTGCCAACAACAGCTCGTCAATAACTGGGATCTTTAACTTTTCTCTGCTATCAGTGAAAGTACCCTCCCACATCAGATGGTGCACTGGGCAGTGCCCATCTCCAATTCAATAGCCCTTGGGCCACAAAAGTTACTGCAATCACTATAGCAGGGGGCCTAGTACACTGGTACATGTAGTTGTGTGTGTTCAACTATGACACTCTTTCCCAAATGCAAAGTGCTAAGCAGAGAAAGGAGCATGTGCCAATTTTAATGTGTTTGGTATGACTCTGCCGGGGATCGAACTCATGCTACCGAATGCAAGGCTAACACTCTACCCACCTGGCCTATGCACGGGCTGGCTCACAATGCAAAAACATAAAACTTAGGCTTTAGTCATTCAGACTGTAAAATTTACAAACCTTCACAAGTTCTCCTATCTGACCCCAGCGTCATCCCCCCATAGCTGGGACAGGCACACTTGTAGCTGTAGCGACCCGTAGGGAGGCACAAGTGACTGCACATCCCGTTGTTGTCTCCACAAGCACCCTCTGTGGACACATCATTTTTCAAACTTCAATACAATACAAATCTATGTAGAGCACTGGTTATATGTTGATAGACTGTTAAACAGAGCATATTGGTACAGCAAGGATCACCCAAGAAAGCATTAGCAAACATGAGTATGACTTTGGTAAAAAAGGTGGAACCTGGCACAATTATTAACTTTATTTATTTTACTTGTTATTTATCAATCTGCCCCTTCTTTAAAATAAAAATATCATCTCTTAATTAGTAAGCCGCCATTCTAGTTGGTTCTGACTAAAACAATTGGAGCAAAGAAAGCAAAAGGATTCCATTCTTACGTTCCAGTGTGTTCTGAGAATTACTGTCCACCGCCTGCAGACCAAATGGTCGGTCCCCGAGCCCCTGCAGCAGTAGGGTTGGTTCACTACTGCCACTGGTAGGGATGGAGTACACAGCTCCTTCATCCCACACTGAAGAGTACAACACAAGTTAAATTAACACACATTGGGACACTGATGATTGTATTTAGATAATTATCTTCTCTCATTGAGGAAAAAAAATGGCATTCTAGGTGAGACATTGGAAAATAAACTTCATCAAAGTAAAACTGTTTCATTGAAACATACATCATCTGCTTACTTATTCTGTCTAATTCTTCAATTTGCAACCCATTTTTTTTAATTAATTCAAAAGTCAGTCAGCTATTTAATGTAAAGGTGAGACAGAAATCTCTTCAGTGTAATGTTACATGAGAATGAAAAAAAAAATCTTATCAATGAGTTTAACCAAGAGTGCTGCATTGGTTCCATACCTGTGAAGTACAACTTATCATTGTGAAGAGCCAGGCCAAAGGACACACTGTTCCCAACCACATTGGTGATGTTGGCCACTTGGCTGTGTGTTCTGTACTGGAGGTCATAACACTCCAGCAGACGGGTGTAGCCATCTACCCAGTACAGCTTCCTACAGGAACAGAAGTTTCAATGTTAGTGGGACAGTCAAACTCAAACCATGTCGAAGGGTAGAGTTTACTCAATGGTGGCAATGGAACAATTCTTTCCCATCTTTTCTATAAAAAAAAGTCTTCTTATGTTAGCTTTGTATTTTCACTCAGCAGTATGACAGACATATTTCAACACAAATTTGACAAAAAGTGAACATACTTGACAGCAACAACTACTTTCAGGTAAAGAACCAGCCGCACTTATCGGAAAGAGTAGGGTACCCTCCCGGTGTGAGTGGATCAAACCTTACAGTCGGTATATAGGCTACAAAATCTTCAGCAAGTTGAAGTTGGGTTAGCCTCAAACGAAAAGAAGAAGAAATGGGCAAAATGTACTGCCTTAATTGACAATGGTAACTTAAAGGCCCCTCCTTGTTGGAATCTGCAAATATTACTTTTGAAATGAAAGATCAGGTTGATCAAAGCTTCAAACATATCTTGTTGCCTAAATAGACTTAACAGAGATAAAACCTACTTGCAGAAGTCAACGGACTATAGAACACATTTGGCAAACTGCGTTCTATAGGCCATTGACCTCTGCTGGCAGCTTAACCTCTTGATGCAATTTCAAATTTGGGGTGATCCTGAATTTGATACTGGCTCATATTTACTTTTGAATGTTGAAGTTATGAAATATTCCCAACAAAACGGATCTACAAAAAGCAACTTATGATCACAATTTTGACCTAGCAGTACTGTAATTTGCTTAACCTATTTTGTGGGTTTGTGTCTAACAAACTTCTGCAGACCAAAGTTTACTAGTTAATGTTTGTTGCCTTCTTTGTTATGTAATTGTAACTGCTTATGCATGTTGGGACAGGGCAAAGGTCCACCAGCAAAAATGAATCTCACAAATCAGCAGGCGACAATACAAATATTGCCTCATCAGAGGGGTGCAGGAAAGGAAAGGAACAATCCATTGCATGGTCCTACATTACATGATATATTACATGTACATGCTGAATGAAAAGTAATTTATGTAGCGCTTTTACAAGTACAAATACAGGAATGTTAATAGTTGAGCTTGCAAAAAAAAGTCATTGATGACTGTAATCTGGATGTCTGACCAATGTGACCATACAACAATTCATACCCTTATCCTTGGAGAAACATACCCAGAAAATAAATAGGCCAACCTGAGACTCTGTGCAATCAGAATTATGAGTTGATTTTATCAAGCAATAATCTGTGACAAGATCAACTGTTAACAACAAATAGACATGAGTATCTAACCTTGAACCTTGGTACCTCAGTTGCAATGTTTTGTCAGGCAATAGTTTAGGATTGGTTTAGTCCTGACGAAAGAAGAATCAACCACAGTACTGTAAATGCATTTAAGTTCGCGGAGATTTAATTTTGCGGTATCAGGAAAATAGATTTTTCGCGGTTAAGCACCATGCACTGTAGTATCTTAATGCCATGGAAAATTGTTCGCGGTGGTTTTAAATTCGCGGTGAAGCGGCCGCCACAAAAACCGCAAACATTAAACCACCGCGAAAGTTGATGCATTTACAGTATCTGATGTATGTCTTATGGACCAACAATAGAATAATATGCGTTGAATACCATTTCAAAAATATACAAGATATTGTACACATTCATTCCAGTAACGTGGACATGAGCCGTCAGGTGGCTTACACCTGGCCGAGTTAACTGGTGCCGCCAGGTACGCTGGTTAGTCTAACCACTGCCTAATTTGCATAACAAGTCAGGTACAAAGGTGGTACAGAAAGTACATGCACGTCACCTATTGTTATGATCTCAAGGTCCTAAGCAATGCCTAGCTAGCAGTTTTCTTGTGGGCCTGCCGCCCACACATTAGGAGGGTGGAGAAAATACTGTAAAAGCAGAAATGTTCGCGGTGGTTTTATGTTCGCTTTATATTTCCATGGTAGTAAGAGACTACAGTACATGGTGCTACCGCAAACTTAAAACCACGGCAAACAGTCAGTTTTCCTTCTACTGTGAAATTAAATCCCCACGAACTTACATTCACCAAGCAATGCATTTACCGTAGTAATGAGGTGACAAATGCCTTACATAAACAGACTGAAACATTATGCCTTGAGTTCCTTTCCCATGGAGAATTGGGTAGACCTAAATCATAAGCAGCTATTAAATGGACCAGCTTTTAAGGGGGCACTGTGTATTACTTCAGTGTTACATGACAAACCTTTGGTTTCAATCTACAGGGGCACATATGGCCTTGAATGTGAATGAGGACATTTAACGAGGGGTACAAATCAGGCATTATTTACAGGTCTACAAACAAACCTTCTCTGGGCCTCAGCAGTCCTACATAACTTCACAGAATCTTTAACAAAATGCAGGTTACATTCGTCGTGATGAATCTTACATTTACAACACTTTGGTATTGATTGATATAAATCTAGCAACAGCACTTGACATTCAACTTCAAGGCATAGTCCTTCAGTGCTTACATAACATGTTCAATGTTTGGGCCTGCAAGAGGGTAGTTGACATTAATGTGGGCAGCTGGGAACACTTGGAAATACCTTTATCCAAAAGTGGCTGAGGAAAAAACCCAATTATGGACAATGGTCTGGTCACCATTGGTTATGGGGAGAAACCAGCTGCCTCTCTGATTGGTCCATTCCATATCACCCCACAGTACACCCTGGTAGGGAGCATCTACTGGGGGTACAAAGGAGTTTAACAGGATACTACTTTTTACAAAAAAGACATTTCTGTGGGTAACAGATTTTAAATCTATCACCTTTTCAACACTATGATACATTCTATTGACTATTGATCCATAAATATGCTAATTATAGGGTTAATTATTGTTAGAACTAATAATATCCACTGTACCTGAATACCCCTACAGTAGCCTCCTCATACAAAAGACTGTCTGCTCCAGGCTCTGTAGGTCAACTGATGATGAGCTAACCCATGTAGAAACATTTATAGACAGTTCTGTACAGCGGAGGCATAGGAGGTATGTATTGTGTTTCTACATTTGCATTTGTAGTACTGAACATGTATGTTAGCTTGCCTTCAATGCATTCTTCATCATGTAAATGCATTTGTTGTAAGATTGACATGTGTCATGCTTGCATACACATGCAGCTGTCTCAAAATTATTGTGGATCAGTGCTGTATCTATACATTTGTCTGGTTATTGTATTTGTATGGATTATACATGGGCCATAATTGATACCAATTGTGCAAATAATGCATGTGGATTTTTCCTTCATCAATTTTGCAAATTGTAAGTAACATGTTCTGCATAGATGATTTCTAATGCACTGCAGTCGACATGTACAGCTTTAATGTTATGTTTGCTTCCCCATTATTACTAGTACAGTATGTGTATTATTCCGTGTGTATTCATGTATGTACTGCTCATTTTTGTGACAACACTTGTCATACCCTAAAGGGGTTTCTGTAAGAGCAGCTGGACAGACCACATTCTCAGCATGTTATTTCATAAATCAAATACAGTAAATGATGTTAGAATAATGAATATAAATGAAACATATAATTAAGCTCAAGGACTTTTTGTCTTTAATTTCATATTGCCCTCAGAAAGAAATAGCCAAGTAGCCAAGCCAAGATAAATGTCACACCTATCCATGCATTTTATGACTTCAATATTCATCAGTCTATAAAAAAAGTCACCCACAATCTACCTTTAACCCCAGTTAATCTTTGGACTGGCCAAACTGAAAATGCCTTGCTAAGCAGTTTGGGCTATTGCGAGTGATAGCTCTTGTCTAAACAAAAGCCTTTGTTTTTGCAATAATTGTTTAGCGGTGTCAACTCCTTTTGAGTGTGTTCAATTGTCTTGTATAGACAATGAACACTTTCCATTATGGTTGGATGTGTATTTGTGTTAGTACATGATTTCCAGACTGTTTTATGTTTCAACAATATATTCTAAGCCTTATGCAAGCTACCTATATACAAGTTGACTTACTTGCCTACTTGTAAGTTGTACAGCCAATGCATCATAGAGCCTGTCCCCATATGAACTTTTAAAAAGTCTGGTTACATAGTTAAAAATACCTTTGTAGAAAAAACGCCCATACGCACGCAAGGATCTAAGTAAGGTCATTATTATCAGTACACAAAAGAAAAATGGGACATGTGAATTCCAGAGAGCCTTGTTAGTTGTGCTTGAGGTCACAATCTAAGCCTACCGAGTGCAGGAAGCTACAAATCCACATACCCAGCAAAACGAGACCATTTGCATACTTGGTAGTACACTTAGTAAGACAAGCACTGTGAAGCAGCTTATGAAAGGAAATCCCTACATTCTTACCTGATGAGCTAAATGGTAAGTCTAATGATTCATTGCTTAGTGCCACCTTTACATAATAGTTAATACAACAAGGCATACCGTTTGCAGACTGAACTGTCCCTTCATTTGACTCCTGGCTCAATAATCTTTATCATTCTATGAATCTCTGATTTAGACGTCTGACATATAAGTTCTAAACACGCGGCTGTAGTCCACTTCATACACGTGCCTGTGTTTGCACTATTTGACCACTGCAAAGTGTACTTTGAGTCGTGTCGCAATGGGTTTCCTGTCCTATTTGAACAGCAAAGGAGACTAGCCAATGACATAACCCATTGTGTTTGGCCATGTGGATCACCCCACTATACCTACCCTCAGCTGAGGGGAAGTGTGGTCGCATTTCCTGTCCTTGTTCATGTCCTTCACATTCATCAGTCATGAGATGTATTTAATATCTAAAAGCCCCCTTTAAAACAAGTAGGTTGTGTTTGGACGAGAATAATTATTTTTAAATCAAAGTTCAGGCTACTGTATTCAGGTATTACTAGCCATTTAGCAATTATAGACTTACGAAAGTAAGGAACCTGCTTTTTAATTTTCAACATTTTGTACATTAGTAATTTGATAACCATGCCTTTTGTCTGGTACAAAATGTTGTCGTCCATATATCCTTTCACATTAGTCACAAGGGCATTGTATGAAACTTGGTCTACATCTCCTTTTTTCTTCAACAGACTAACATAGCAGACCAGCACTGAACACATGGCTAAGGTACAACAGAGAGCAAGAATGCCCAGCGGCAGTGAGACAGTGGTCCTGGAGAGGAACTCCCAACAAGAAGACATCAAAGTTGCCAATGGAGCTGGTAGTCCCATCAAGCCTGGACAATGGGGCCGTGCATGGTATGTGTTTTTATTCTGGTATATCACACCATTTACCGCCGTTGGTTGATTATAATTGTAAGATTTAACATGTAATTTTAAAACCTATGCACCTGTCTAAAGTACACACACGATGTAAAAGCACACATAATTTAGATCCAATCAACCATAGTATACTGAGGGTATGAAATGAGTTTGCAGCTTGATTTTGTATAAGTATCATAGCTTCAAACTCATTTCATAACCTCGTTAGCATTAACTTTATGTATCTGCACCTAATGTGCTGCTGACCGATGATGATAATAGCATATAGCATATAATACTGTCCACTACAGACTGGCAGGTTAATGTTAAGCTTCAGTGACTGAAGATAACGTACACAAACTTAGGACAGGTGTGAGTGGGCCTTTTTACTGTTTTAGATTCGTATGCATGGCTGATACAGTCCCAACCACTGACCTATATTTTTGGCATATTGGGCATACTTTTGTTCATGTAGCAACACAAAATGGGCAGGTGATAAGCACAGGACCCTTATAATAAAAAACTTTGGTGTTAATATAATAGAAAAAATTCCTAGGACAGAATTTGAACATCTATTCAAGAAAAGACAATTAGTAGGTCTTACTTTAAGTGGGTTTATTACAACAATAATCTACCATGTTTCATTTCTCTCTCCTGGACTTTGTTCTTATTCAGTACAAAGTCTGACCAAGTACAAAGTCTGACCACATAAAGTTATGTATATCTGCTAAATCTATTCTGGTTTACTTCACTGTTTACACTTACAATCTTACTTTCCTAGGTAGCACAAGCTTAGGGCATATTTATCTCCATTTCAGTAACTCTACTGACATCTCAGTTATTCCTGAAACAGGTATACATGTAACACTAAAAGATGGGATCAAACCATAATATGAGGTCATGTTGTTGCCTTCTACAGGGAAGTCAACTTGTTCACCTATGTTGGTGTGCTGGTCCTCTTGTCTGCCTGTCCCCTGCTGGTTCTGTACTTCTACATTGCCTGTGACAAGTACCAATGCTCCCTGACCACCCCTCTACTGGAGGTGTACTATGGAGAGGCCACCCTGCACGACCTGTGGTTGAAGGCACCAGCAATGACAGCCAAGGCCTGGAAGATTGGCGCCATCTGGCTGGCATGGCAGGTACTGCAATGCCTTACATGAAGCTAAACAATGCTTGGTACTTTATAAAGTTATACTCATATTACATCAGGGGAAATGGTATTTTATCTTCTGGCAGCATGAAGCATTTACTGTCTTCAAAATGTTAGGAATAAGTGACATAGGCGAGATAACGGTTTGAGTAGTTGGGTTTCACAATTACAAATTTGCCAAAGTGCCAATTGTTTGATGTTGCTTTTGAGTCTGCCAGATCTTTATGCTTTTTAGAAATTTCAATGTTGACAGGCTAGTACACATGTGCTTCATTTCAAGTCTTACAGCAAGATGATTTTTTTGTTTTCAGATTTTTCTCTATGTTGGTCTTCCTGATGTCTTCCACAAGATAATTCCTGGCTATGTAGGGGGCGTCCGTCCCGGCGCACGTACCCCGGCCGGCCTGGTCAACGACTACAACGTCAACGGCCTCCAAGCCTGGGCAATAACCCACATAGTATTCTTTGCCAATGCCTTTTACTTCCATTGGTTTTCTCCAACTATTATATTTGACAACTGGGGTGGTCTTCTCTGGGTTGCAAACGCCGTTGGGTATGCTGTATCTATTTTTGCCTTTGTCAAAGCTCATTACTTCCCAACTTGTGCGGAGGACAGAAAATTCAGCAGCAACTCCGTCTATGATTTCATGATGGGGGTCGAATTCAACCCTCGTATCGGGAAGTGGTTCGATTTCAAACTGTTCTTCAACGGCCGTCCTGGTATCGTTGCTTGGACCCTGATCAACCTCTCCGCGGCATTCAAGCAGTACGAGCTGTACGGACATGTCACCAACTCCATGATCCTGGTAAATGTGCTGCAAGCCATGTACGTCATGGACTACTTCTGGAATGAGCACTGGTACCTGCACACGATTGACATCTGCCACGACCACTTCGGCTGGTACCTGGGCTGGGGAGACAGCGTGTGGCTGCCATGGATGTATACTCTGCAGGTATGTGCAGTATTCTCTGGATCACGAAAAAATGAAAGGTCATCCAAGGAGCATAAAGCTCCTTCCAGGCAGCATAGTTCCTTCCAAAGGACTTACAATCTTGTAATGTTGAGAAGAAAGCAGCAGTTTGAAAGAAAGCTGCCCAGGAAATATGTGACATAGGCGAGATAAGCCCAAAATTTCATGACTTATTCTCCAGGATTAGTTCCAGTACAAGCAAATATCATTTCAATACATTCATAACCTTTGGAATTACTGTATCACATTCACAAACTAGCAAACCAAAAATCCAGACAAAATAAGCATCCATTGTTCAGCTGAAGCAACACAGCTACACATCCATTCTCCAATTTAAACATGAATATTGTTTTTATCTCCAGGGCCAGTATCTGGTGTACAACCCCGTACAGCTGTCAACCTTCCACTGTCTGGCCATGTGGATCCTCGGCCTCGGCGGCTACTACATCTTCCGTGCAGTCAACCGACAGAAAGACCTGTTCCGCCGCACCGACGGAAACTGCCTCATCTGGGGGAAGCCTCCGAAGTACCTGCAGTGCTCCTACATCTCCTCCGATGGGAAGAAGCACCAGAGCAAGCTGCTGCTGTCGGGCTGGTGGGGCCTGGCACGACACTTCAACTACACGGGCGACCTGATGGGCTGCCTGGCCTACTGCATGTCCTGCGGGTTCGGCCATCTTCTGCCGTACTTCTACATGGTCTTCATGCTCATCCTCCTCATCCATCGCTGTCTCCGCGATGAGGAGCGATGTCGCTCCAAGTATGGGAATCAGTGGGACAAGTACGAGTCCCTCGTGCCATATAGGCTGATCCCTGGCATCTTCTAAACTTCTTTCTGCTTCCGAAACTTGTGGAAACTTAGTAGTTCACTGACTACAGTGAGATATGTCTTCCAGTCCTTGGCAAATTTGAAGGTTAAGTTCTTCTTACACGGTCACAGTCTTTTCTAGCCAACATTTTTTGGGCAGGAAAGGCAGTAGTCAAGAACTTTCCTTTCATTTTCCCAACATTGATGAAGCTATTCACTGTAGTCCTCAGCGCATTTCACCACCTAATGTATGTAAACTCTCTTCATTGTATGCCCTTGCTTAAACCATTTCCAAAGGCTTTGATCTTTCCGAAAATGTCCAATGTCAACAGTCTAAAGCAACCCATACTTAAGGAAGCTTTTGAATGTGCCCATGGATGTTGTTGACAAATACAAATGTCAAATATGCATCTTATAAAAATATAATACTGTTCTACATGTACAGTGTTTGAGTTATTCTTGATGTTTCAAGGACAAAAATTTACGAGGCCAGAAATTTTGCCTGAGATGCCAGTTATTAGCGATAATGGATTTAGCATATTTATGACCGAATTTTAATTTTTCATTCAGATGACTTAAACCTAATGATGTGCAATTTGTTATGATATGGGCATACATGTATGTCCCTTATTTATGGCAATGAAATTCATAGTACCTTGGTTATGAAGCCATAGACCTCATACCTCAACTTGAGAGGAGTTTGTTCCTAAATATACAAGTCTGCATCTGATAGTGTTGACTATTCCAAGAACTATATACAACATATGTATACTAAGCTTATGGATCAACAGACTTTCCCCCTTTGGTATTTGACCTATACTGTACTTCTTTGAAAATATATGCAGCAATCATTACATTGTTTTATTTCATTTGTTGGTTAGATGCAATATGTCCCTTCTTAGTAGGACAGTGGAACACAAGAAAATATTATTTTGGTTTTAGTGCACTATTTTGAATCTGGGATATTATTATCTATTATTGCAATATGCATTATAGTGTTATTTCCTATAAGGCGCAAATATGCTATAAGGTGTTAATATAAATGTAGCTCGAATATAACCATTACACTAAATGTGTATACCTTACAACTATGTAAAAACTAGGACCACTTTAACAACCTGTGTAGACCTTGTGGAAATATCCGAACTACTTGTAACTTAGAATACCTGTCTGAGTGTATGAGAAGAATGAAAAATGTGACCAGTACTCACTTGCTCCTGTAGTCAATGACCATCTCGTTTGGCCAGAAGAGTCCGTCATCCACAAGAACTTCCCTGTCTGACCCGTCCATACGTGAGCGCTCAATAGTCTTCTTCCCTTGGTCACCCCAGTACAGGTATCTGTGGTAGAAATACATGGGCGGTGTAAACAGGACTTGTAGTAGATAAAGTGTACGCAGATGAAACATTGTGAATCATGAAACCATAAACACTTCCGTATGGACATGGCTGATAAGTAGATGTGCCTACATTGAACTGGATAAGGTATCAAATAAATCTTAGTAACTGAGATATGTTTTTAGCAAAAACCCATTCTACTTTATCTATCTGAGGAGAATATACTCTAATCTAAGTTACATTTATTGGAAAAATGTATGTATATGTGGCTTTCTGTTTGTCTGTGACCCAAACAACAGGAACTAGCCATTGTCATCAGCAAAGATGTATGGTAAATAAATTTGAGGTGTCATAATATTCTGTGGTTAGTTTTTTGCTTGACTTACTTGAAAAACAATATTGCAAGGACCAGGAAAGTTTTAAGATTGCCATGCTTAGATTAGTTGGTCCCTATGCTGATGATGACCCAGCCTTGACCTGTTCTGAACTTTGACCTGGCATGCATCATTTGTCAAGAGAAAATAGCACAAACATTTTTCTAGGACAGATGATGTATCAATCAGACTCAAACTCATAACAGGACTATGCCTCACTGAGCCTGGGTACCAATATAATATCACACTAATTGTTTTAATCTATACCTAATCACCTTGTGTAGGTGGAAGTCAGTCATTGGGCTGAAAGCTGTCAACTCAATGACAAGCGACTTAATATCGACAACTTGTGAGATCACATGACGCAACGGCAACATATTTGATCCAGAACCCCACGGTCCCGGGTTCGAATCCTGCCATGTCACCAATCTTTTCATGACTTTCCTCACCTCACTCAGGTAAAAATGAGTACCTACGGTAACTGCGGATAGGAACATCCTTTAGATAAGTTGTGAAATAAAGATGTGCCATAATGATCAACACCATGATTGCAAGCAGTAAAAGGAAGAAGAACATGATTTACCCATTTGTTGGATCCACTGCAATGCCTCTGGGGATATCCAGACCAGTGATGACTGTCTTCTTGCTGCTTCCATCATACTTGATCACCTCAATAGTCCCCTGCTGGGCATCAGTCAAGTAGATGTTGTTGGCCAACCAGTCCACTCCAACACCATTGGGTTCGTAGATATCTAAAACAGGAATAACAACATGCCAGTTGAAAATACAATAGGTAAAGATTATTATACTTCACACTAGCTGTATCAAGTAGCAAATCTTCACGGAAGCTCATGTATGTTGGTAGTAATCATAGTACAATGCTAAACTTTCTTCAGGATCAATGCAAAAGTTTAGCATTGTACTAAGTAGGAAATCTATTTGTAATGGTCAACTGTGTGTGCTCAACCAAATATTTGATGAATTACCATTCAGAGGGGGAGGACTACCTTAACTTTTGGCCTTGGGACAAGGTTGCTTTATTTCCTCATGTCCTTGTAGAGAGGAAAGGGTTTTCATACAGTTTTGACTTAGCTGGAGGGTACGAATTCAAACAATGCACTATTTTCCTTTCCTCTCTTATTGTGTCTACTCTTTATAGAGAAGCCAGGAACTAAAGAGAACGAGTCTGGAAAGTAATAAACACAATGAAAAACCTCCTGTGGAAACTGCTGTAAAACCCAGGAAAGATCTTCCCACCCTTGTTATGGATTGTGTTATCCTTCTCTCATCAGGGTTAAATCTGTGAGGTGGTGTGGGCAGGACCTGTCAGTACTTCTAAGTGTTCTAGAGTGCTCCCATTTGCTTAATTGCCCTTTGTTATACTTAAGAGTAAGTATCAATTATACTCTGCATCCTATTCAAAATAATCAGGCAGTCATAGGGTAACCAAACAATGAAAAGGTGATGCTATCAGATACTTCCTTTGAAGAAGACTAGCTGGTCCCCTTGCAGCCCAAACTTGAACTGCCCTTGAAGTGGGGGGTACAGCAATGGGAAAATTTGGGATGACTGTGACGGCTTTTGCGCTACTCAACTGACGAAAATGGTCAAGGGAAGAGGTGGTAAAAATCTTTTTGACCATTTTTGCTTTGATTCACAATATCATCCCAACACCTGCATTTCTTCTAATGGCAGCTTGTTCCTGTCTCATGTCAGTAGAAAAAATTTAATTCCCATTGCTACCCTTTCTACTCTAAAGCTGGCTTTAACATTACAGAGCAAGTCTGTAACTAACAACACAAGACCTGCCTGGACTCCATCAATACTTCCTTCTTTGCTTCTTCCTGTACACCATTCCCCAGGGGCATTAGGATAACCAAGCAGGATATCCTATACAGGTGGGAGAGGGTTACCAAACTTTGGGTAAGGGTTACTGCCTTACATTTATCTCTGACTTATCTCAACAAAAATGCTTGTGCCTGCCTGTAGAATCTATGGGGACAACACTTTTTCCCAGGGCAGCTTTAAGAAAAGAGCTTTCCCTGACAGCTAAGCTATGTCAAAGCAATGCGTGAGGAAAGAGGTATGAACCTCTCATTTACACCAGCTTGGTATGATGGTACTAGTACCCATCTCTATAGTTTGATCCAATGGTCATGTCCAGTTCAGATAATGCAGAGAGAAGTGAAGAAAACTGGAGGTTAAACAAAGATGGAAACATATCAAGTTCAATGTTTCCATCATTCAAAATCTAGTGTTTTCCTTGTAGCTTCTAAGAAGTTATTCTTTTAACTAATCTGTGTTGTAACTGTCAACACAAATCTGTCGAAAAATGTTGACCAAAGCTAAAGTTTCATTTGTTAGAAATTCTCTTATCCAAAAATGCAGCCAAATGCAATAGTCCATCCTTGGGGATAAACCTAGGTGGGGGGTAAAATGTTTCAATTTGATGCTGTGATATAACAGATGTTACAGCTGAACATAAAGACTTTAAACTCTTAAAATAGTCCATACCTGTAATTCTTCATTGTACCAGACAATAAATGTATCTCCCTTATGGTGTTAAGTCTGACCAAAAGTACTCAATCTTTCCAAGCAGGCACATTGTTGACAGGCATGTACCTGTGTAATATCTGCGAAGTTTGAAATTTTTCGTTCAAGGTAACTCAATTCCTTTCAATTACATGGATAGTGAGTGAGTGTAGATGATGCCTTACTTGAACACACTCAGTATCTAATTTATCTGTGTTTTTAAATCATCGAAAGGTGCAGTAAGGATTAGCATTTCAGGGGTCTCCCTACAGAGTGGTATAACGGCGCAGCGCCACTCCCGAAAATCCTGGCGCCACTCCCCTAATTTTCAACTCTAGGGGTTTCTCTATGTCTTTTGAGGGCAACTAGGGGGAAAAAACAACTGAATTCCCTGAAGTTTTAGTGAGAGAGGTCTCATATTTTGCAGAGAAATTGACACATTCACCCTTCCTTTGTGTCAGTGGGCTTGGGCTTGGCAGCAAAAATCACACTCCTTTGTTTTTGTCCTATTGTTATGCATGTAGACAATAGATGTTGGTGACTTTTGCATATGATAATCTCATTAAAAACCTGTTTTTCAAGACAAGGAAGACTGAGAAAAAACAGACAACAGACCTTGTTTATCTTTATGTTAGTGCCAGACTGTGCTGCTACTGCTAGTAGTGCCAAGCTTCTAAAAGGCTCCTACTTGTCGATTTGCCATGATTTCTACCCAAAATCTAGCCCTTGCCTTTCTTTCCCATCAAAGATTCTGGTTTTGTGGCAAAGATAAGCTTCATTTTTTTGCCGTCAGCAGCTGTAATTTCCCATAAAATTTGTTTCAAAGAGCCACCTACTAGTCCTAGATTGATTAACATGTCAAGTTGCATAAGTTGCATTTCTTTTTATATTTCAATAGATATAGCATATAGTTTGCATTGAAAATGTACTTAACTTGGACATGTCTTGTAATGTTCAGGGATTTCTATATAAATTGTTGCCTTATTTGTCCTTAAGTCAATTGGTCTGAATTTGAAAGATTTTAAAGCTTAAGTGTCAGGGGAAGGCTTCAAATTGTGATTCATTAAGGCAAAATGCAGTAGCTTCTCCAGGAATCCTGCCTGTCCGAACCACTCCCCCCTCATAGCCACGCGTTGCGTTGCATCGGCAGCAGCGTGCCCTCCAGCACCACTCCCCTAAAATTTTCTGGGGAGAGCCCTGCATTTCCTCCCTTGAACAGTTCTATTTGTACAGGTTAGTACAAATGACGAAACCAAATGAAGACATGCCAAACCTGTCTAAAAAGCTCTCCTGAAAGATACTATGGAAAGACTCCAACAAGTTCCAGGCACGAAGCACCCATCTGGGGCCTATTAGAGCCTCCAACAGAAGCAGGGGAGGATGTTAAAACATCAGTAAAACCAAACTTCACCACATGTCCAGGTCAAGGGACTACCCTTTGAAGAGTTCCCGCTGGGACGTTCTAACAACATACAGTAGCTGAAGCTTACTTTCACAGCTGTGCTCAGAGAAAACACGCCACTGTCACCACCACCATCAGCATACATGACAAGACAAAAACCAACTTATTCATCTTTATCAAGTTTGACAGTCGGACCACCAAGAAGTGGAGGTCAAGAAATTGACAAAGATGTTTCAAGGGTGTGTTTGCCTGTTCTGAGACGTTGTTCCTTGCCACAAAGAGGCAGATGTTTTGGCAAGACTTTAACACCTGTTCCCCATTCCCTAGACAGGAGTGTATAAGGAGAGGAAGACCCTAGTACTAGTAGTAGAGATTATTCCGAGTGTTTGGCTCAGGCACTGACTGACCTTCACTGCCATTACACTTAATTTACAGGAATCCCTTGCAGCTGCATGTAAAACATAACTGAACAAGAACCATGCCATGGGCTAACATTGCCTTTGATCTCTTACCTATGAACAGACCCCTTATAACTCTCCAATTTGTTAGTAAATTGTACATGCTAACGATCTCCATGTGATTTTCTTGCATGTAATATCTTATCATATAAGTATCATCAAGTGATCAACAAAAGATTCTTTTGGTCAAGTCATAATTGAATAGATCACAGTGAAATGAAACAAGATACAAATCAAATACTGTTGTCTATCACTCTTATATTGAGAGTGTTTCCACTGTTTGGAAGACCACAGAAACTGGTTTGTCATACGTGAAAAATTATAATAAAAACAAAATAACACAACATTGAGTAAAATAACACCTCCAATGCAAATTTGACAAGTGGCTGAGTGAAACTAAACTCTAAAGGTCACTGCATTCATGCAGCTGAGAGAGTAGAGGTTCTGTATAATATTAATAAGGATGAGGATATTGACAGTGCCATGCTATTTGCTTAGTCCTGAACCACTGGAGCTAACAGAAGAATATAGGTACCAATTAAGGCTGACCTCCGCCCACACCCTTGACTCCTGTGACCTCCAGGGCCCTTCATCACAAGCAATCAGAGGGTTGGCCTTCCAAGTTCAGGTCTTGTATCAGTTTGTAACACAATAAGTGGAGACAGGCTGGCACCAGGCTGACATGTACAGTCTGATCCCTGCAGATGTGAACCCTGCTGGGATTTTGTCTCCACAAGTGTGCTCCTTCTAGGTGGCACGGGTGTAATCGTCCCCTTCCAATATTGCACTGGCCCTGAAAAAAGGCCCACTTCAAGAACCCTGCAGGCTATTCCCAGCTCCTTTGTACCCCAACAGCAAGCAGAACTAAAGAGACACAGTGGTTTGGCTGGGTGGCTTTAAGTGGATTGGAGTTAAAAGATGGAGGGAGAAACATGAGCTGAAATGTGTGTGGATATAGGGACTTAACCTTGTCTGCCTCCAAGTTCAACCATGACTTTTGTGCTTTTTTGACAGACAGGCCTCCCTATAGGATATAGGATTTAGACAAATACTAAAGTTTGCTCCAGTTGACAACCTCACACTTTTTTCTTACAGGCAAGTTCACTTTTAAATTGGAAGAATGTATCACTTCTTGTCCCTTTCAATTTTTCAAATCAATTTCTGTCAATACTGCTATATTTTTGTATTTGAGTTTCACAACATTGTCAGGCTTAATTGCTTACTGACATGTTAATTTAGTCAACAACCATTGGTCATGGTCTTTGCACTGCTCAACAGGTAGCTGAGTGCAGTGCCCAGTAGTCAGAAAACATGACATATTTCACAGCATGTATAATCTTCCATGACAACCTCTGCTTGGAGAGAACCACATTGTACAACACAAATGTATGTAGAAGCAGAAAAGACCAGCAGGAGAGGACTTAATTGGACAGCATATTGTAAATCTATCAAGATTTTTTTTTCTTCTTAATCATCACCTGTCAAGTGAATTTACAGTCCCTTTTGTTTGGTGACCAGAAAGGTTGGACTTTACAGCAACATCCTTGCAAGTTGTATGTTTTTTCTACTGTACAGGGTTCAGGAGTTGATACACAGCCTAGGGGTCAGATAGCGAAGGACCGTTTTGCAGCGCTGCCATGTTTAGAATGAGTCAGTGTCACCTGTTGTGTCAGTTACAACCGTATCCCCCAACTGGTCCAAGTATATGAGCCAATGTGCAAAGCTGCAATGCTACTCATGCCGGAATGTCCTGCTAAAAACAGCATGGTGGGGACTATGCATCCACGAATCTCAAATATGAAGCCTTCCTAGAAAAGGCATTGCCCAATTTTCCTTGATAATACTCTCATAATGATCAACAGAAATAAATACAGACAAAATAAGCACTGTTGGAATGTCCAGATATAGCTGGATGTGGTATATGTCCAACTTGGGGATATTCGTTCTGGAAAGTTGATGAATAGCCCTTACATACATGTATAGATTACTTTTTATGGCATTCTTAACCCTTGACCATTTGGCTCTTTAGGTGGCCCTTTCACCTCAGTTACACTATTTGGATTCCCTCTGGCTTTTGTGTAGTTTTACTACTGTCATTAACTGAGCTGAGACGTTAAGCTATTTATGTGTGACTTTATCACTACATATAACACAATGCTAGCTTCTCCCCGCTGATTTCTTTTCCAGGTCATCCACTTTTGCATGACAACTTTTATCCTGCTACTAGATGACAGCCAAGGAAAACAGACCGAGAGAAGGAAGAACACTAGTTGAGAGACATTGAATTGCAATGAGATGTTTAAGACAAGCTGGAGCAAAACATCTGCATGGAAAATAATGTATGAAAAAGTTGCTCCCTTCAGTTCAGCTTTCAAAAAGTGCAACCATTGCTAGAAGAGCTGACGTGTAGGTTTGTTGTCATAACAGACCTTGAAAGCACTGTTTATGGTTGTATGCACCTGAGAATTTGTGATGTCTCTTCAAAACAACCCTGAAGTAAAGGCTAAACACATACTATAGGCAGAATACTGGCAGATACAGAGTTAGCATTTTGATACTCGCCAAACAGAGGTTGATGAAAATTGTGACCTTTTCCTTATATGACGCCTTTTTCTGTCAGCTGGTGGGTATTGCTGACAGAAAAAAGGCGGAATACTTCAGAAGGTCACGATTTTCCTCATCAACCTCTGCTTGGAGAGTTGTATTTTCAGGCCAGACACAAATGTTCCTGAACTGTACTCTCTAGTTGAATGACTGTTCCTCGGGTCTTCCTTTTCATCAAATGTTTAATCTTTTTACAGACAATACTACTGCCTTAGTAAGCCCATCAGGTCACAGTGTGCATGCTTCCTGTCAGTTTAAATACTTCCTCTTTCTGTGATAACAAGGGCTAACTCCCACTAGAATAGATAATTAGTGACTCACAGGTGGATGAACCTCTTCCTGGCTCAGAATGAATAGTAATAGCTAAACCATGACAGTACAGGGATACAGTGCCACAGTCTTACATGTATGCAAAAATGGTATCTTTGGTTAATTTTGATGCTCATCTGTTGATAACTTATTTGATATTTTTTGAGAAGACATATATAAGCAAAAGTGCTTCTTGTCTAATGCTCAATAAATGAATATTAATTGAAAAAGATAATAATTTAGCAATGCATAATTAATGACATAACGTTTTAGTTTTGTCCTGGCAAAATTTTTTTTAGGGCTTTGAAAATATTGACCGGAAACGTGGGATATGCCTGACATGTCAACAGTATATGGCTATGACTATGAGACAAGCCCTTTAATCGATTTTCCTTTTGCAGGGTAAGGAAGTGGACTCCTCTGAAACTGAATCTCATGAGAAATAAAAATATGACACATCACAGTCCCTCCTAACTCCTTTCATGGTGTCTCCACACTTTCCTTTTGTGGGATTTGTTGTCCCAAAACTGACATCATGAATCATGGACATGTCACCTATCTCTACAGGAAGGTCAGGCGATCAGGAAATGATTAGATAAACCAGTAATTATTGAGTAGCCCCCAATATGGAGGAAGAGGGTAGCCTCAATACAGGTAGTAGAGTAGACACTTCCTTGACAATGGTAATACTATTTTTAGGTAAACTTACACCTCTTCAGTAGATCTGATATGACTATGGATCACTACATGATGTGTCATCTTTTAATCAGAGCAAAAAATGGCAAACTATCGAAACTAATTCTTCAACATGGCCTTCCTGTATTACTTTTTTAGAAATATGTATCAATTTATAATTATGTAATGATAATTGTAAAATACTGTTGAAAAACCCATGTGGTGTCTTGGAATGGTCTCTATAGATCTAATATCTTTTCTGAAGGCTTTATTCCTTCAAGCTAAATGGCTGCATTCAACCCTTTTTGTGTAACTGATGAAACCAAATACACCTGAAACTTTTATCATGAAATATGTCCTAACAGGTACTTGATTACAGTATGAAAAATTTGACAACAATCTGAGACACTTCCTTCCCCTGCTAAGTGCTTTCCCCAACCTGCTCCCTTCAGGCACAAGCTAATGAAAACCAAAATAAACAGTAACAAAATGAAGGACATCCTGTGAAATCTGACCCAGGTATACTCAAACTTTTAAAGTTAGATCAAGGAACAATCCATCTACAAAACCTCTAGACAATCACATCAAGAGAGAAACAGACATGCGCAGCAGAGAGAAAGGGATCATAGTGTAAACTTCAAGCGTCACAATTTTGAAATGTACTGTCATGGTTTACAGAAATACAATGTCTAGGTCATATGACTTAGCCGAAGCTGTCTCTGACTTCATTAGAGTCCACGAGACCTTTAAGTGTCTAAGGCGAAAGGAAGCAAAATCATAGATCCGGAGGCGGACAAGGCTTTACAGGGAAAGTCCAGCTCAGCTCTTCTGATTCTTCCCAGCTGTTCTAATGGTCACAAATTACAGAGATGTTGAGAGGCAGGCAACAGTATTTGATGTCAAGCCCCTTTTATCTGCCTTGAACATCCCAGCCTTAGGTTTGGAGACTCGTTACCGAAGGACACAATGGATGTTAATTGACAACACAAGGTGGGCAACTTTTTACCACCATTAAATACAAGAATCTTGAGCCTAGGGGCTTTCCATCTCATCTCTAATTACAGGGTCGCGTAGCGAAACCCTGTTTTGTTTTTGCTGCCATCCATGGGTGCCGCCATGTTGAATTTTGACGTCACAATCATTGACCAATTGACTGTTCTGTTTCCAGTGACGTCAAACCTCTATTACTTATTCATTACTCTCTATTATTTCTCTATTATTTCTTCATTACATCTCTATTACTTATTCACAAGCTACCAAATTCATTGTCTAACCATCATTCATGTCAAGCTATATAAAGGGGCAAGACTCTTGTGCACTTTGGTTTGTGGGTTTGTCAAATTGTGCCAAAATGATATTGAATAACGTTTGGTCAAGACTAAAGTGCTATCAATACGAAAGGACAAAGATGAGTTATTTTTCTGATTTGACGGAATATATGTTGTAGTTCCATTTGAATAGATAATTGCTATAATTGCTAGGTAGTGTATCTTTGAGGGAGCTCATTATCATAATTTCAGCAAATGAAAATTACCAATACAGCCTTACTGTTAAATGGTAGGTGTTTGATATTTTCGTCAAATCAAATTGTTATCATTAAGATTACCATAAGATGTGAAATTTATGCAAATGAGGCAATAATTTGCATATCAATTTCAAAATTATAAAAAGCTGTTACACTTTTGATATTCATACCATATGTTCCTTAAAGTAGAGAGGAATGTAGCAACATGTTAATTATGCAAATTTTGACGATCATCTGCATAATTCATGCAGGCAGTAAAATAAGGCACGCTTTATTACGTGCACTGTTTTCTGTTTGGTCGAGCGTCCCTTGCACCTCGAGTGTACGTGTGTCTCAAGTACTTAGAACTTGCTGAATGAGGGGGTTGTTCAGGTGGGGCTAGTCCATTTCTTATTGCTGGAGGGTCTATTCAGTTGGGGAAAGTCCATTTCTTCGTGCAGAAGGGACTGTTTAGGTGGGGCTGCATATGTTCACATCTGCCTTTTATCATTACCTAGCTAGAATTTCACCTGGCATAAATTACACTTAAAAGCGACCCTGTGTGTATGTGTGACAGTACACATATTTATCTCTAGTTGTCTACATAAGTCAGTACAGGGCAGTTACGATATAGAATAGAAGAGTTTTGTGCATTGTACCCAACTCAGACTTTTCAAGATTGAAAGTTGACATTGTACAAAGGACTAGTACTAGTAGTAGCCCATTCGGCAGTCAATTTGGAGTGGTGTAGGGAGAAGTATGACTATAGAAAAAGATCAAGGTCAACTGCATTTGCATCATAGGTTTAATTACTATAATCTTATTATCCTATACTGTTTAATTAGGTATATTCTGTATTCTTTCTCTTTTTTGGTTGTAGTTTATAGTTGGGCATACAAAAGTAACTTTACTTTTTGTCATGTCAATAAAGCTTGTATAATATTCGGTCTACTGTGAAACAACATAAGTGTTGGTCTTGTGTCTCTGTTGAACTAACCTAATGAGTCACCTTTGACTTTTCAACAGAAATTCAGGGACCTCTTGTCATGCAAGGAATCATTGCTGGCCCACAGCACCCAGCTCATATCAAAAGAAACGCAGTACAAAAATAGATCAACCTGAAATAGATTTCCGTTATTGGGGTCATGCATGTGTTTGGGTGCCAAGTTTTAAGTTTGAAATAGCCAAGCAGTTCACCGTTGGAAAAAGCCTTAGGGAATGGAAATGAAACTGTCTTAGTTAGGGTAAATGAATTTGTATGGAGATTTTACAATAGTGCAAGGCACCAGATGGACTTTTTTACTGCATACCAATTGCAAAGTACAAGTTGGCGTAAGTTTTCAAATGTCATATTGAACTCTTCCTTGACCTCATGACCAAAGACGACTGTTTCGGTGGTCACATGTTTGCAGAGAGTATGAATTCATCTGTGATTTACAGGTGTATAGAATGGGCATAGACACATGGGTGCCAATGAGCAGCAAATTGGGAAGCCCTTACATGGTACATAATTTGATTGGCAGAGCAATTCACACCTTATGTAACCCAAAGGCAGTGGATGAGGATAGATTCCTTATAAGTTATATCAGGACTCAAATCTTTCTTCCACCTGAGGTATCTATGTAATTATGTCTCGCTATTTCTGGCTAAGAGCGATGCAGCATACACTTCTATAGGACGTAGGATAATCCCCTCTGTGGGTACTAACTTTGATTTGAGAATCAAGCCCCGGGGGTTAAGTTCAAAAGATATCCCTGTTGTCAAGCCCATCTGTTGTTAGGGTGTATGTAAAGGCATTCTGGCTATCAATATCAAGCTATCAAGTACCAACTCTTTGCCAGCTTTTCGAACCTGAATAAACAAGACAGTTTTTAAAAATGGAAAATGTAGATGAATCATATAACCAGATCTTTTCCTTACCTTTTGTCAACACCAACTTAAGCCATCAGTTCTACTCACTCTTTCACTCACTCATTCTCGCTCACTCACTCCTTACTTATTAATAACTCAATCACTCTGAACCTCTCAACATTATTTCAACTATAAGTGTTTCTGTATCTCTGATGGAGGAAAAATAATGCCTACTGTACTGTACAATATTTTGTCCTTTGTATGCAAAAAGTAAGTAGCTCTTACCTTCTGATGCAAGAAGCTCCACCCCTGTACCATCTAGTCGAGCACGGTAGAGGCCTCGTCGATCGTAGTTCACATCCGTCCAGAACAACCAGTTGTCTTCTATGTCCACACCAACTGCCACAGCACGCTGGATATCATCCTGTATGATCAGAACATGGTACAATAAAGCACCAAGGAAGACACATGCACACAATTTCTTATCCTAACATATGATCTTATCATGCAGATTATATGTTAGGATAAGAAAGTGTCATAAGCTGGTCAAAACAGTGAGCCAGCCTAGGAGTGTGCAAAGGTAGGAAATGCACACTCCTAAGATAGCTTCGACCAGCTTATGATTCTATCTTATCCCACAGTAGGATCTGCTTGGAGATGAAACACATACACACACACTTGCAGCACACTTTCATTGTGCAAAAGAAGGTAGTAGTGTATCATTTCTAAAATTAGACACTAGAAGATAATGTAGCTACACTTCAAAAGACACAGCTTAATGGCGATGCCTCTGCAGTAGAGAATGTACCTTTGAGGTATAATTAGAGACAGATAGATTAATTAGGTACAAGGAAGATGGCATTGGAACTACTGTTCAGCATCTGCTTCTGATTGCAGGCAAGGTCATGCCAATTCAACCAACACTTTCTGGATATATCCCGACAATGAACCATAACATAACAGTGCAGCAGCAAAGGTGGTGATTTGGACACCAAACGTGTCTTTAGGGCTACCCTACTAAAGTACTGCGTTACATTTGTATTGTGTGTCAGTGTAAATTTGAAACATTTTGGAGAAAGTTTTAAAATCTGCTATCCGATATAGTTACAGAATCTTATTTGCTAACGACTGAAAATCTTATTGAGATTTCATTTCATGCTTTGGAATAAACCAGTTGAAACATTCTTTCAACCACTTAGGTTGTGAGTCTTGTGTCAGTAAGATGATTTATGGCAATTAGACACATGTCAGCATGTATTTTTTACTTGAGGAAGGAGGACTTAAACTTCAATCACCTCCCACAACACGTGTTGTATGAACTTGACTCCATGTCTTACAGTGTACATGTATGTCTTAGTTCAAGGACTTTAGGCTTGCACTCAGGTTAGGTTACTTGAATGGTGCGTTATCTTGAAACAGCATACAGCAGAATTTTCACAGAATCCCAAATGGTCAGATAGTTTCAAGATTGGTGTCCAAAAACATCCATCCACATGACAGATTGTTCATGTCAGCAGGGCTCAAATGAGGAAATACAGCACAGACAACCATAGCCAACAATAACAATAATAATGTTTTCCTATGGCCTAGCCTTATAAAAGCCAAAGTTCAGCAACCAACTCCTTTGTTTTATCCAAAATTCTTTTGTTTACTATGAAATTGAGCAGTACAACATATCATGTAAATAATGTAGATGGGTATGTTTTATCTCAGAATGGTAAATTGGTTCTTGCATAATTCAAACTTGAGCTGGTATAATGGACAGTGACAGGTGACTGCTATAATCTGAGGCCCATGGAAATACCCTTGATCAGAAGTAGCTTATAGGATGAATGCAGAAACCAAGATCAAACATACCACATATCTTATCAGAAAAGGAAAGCCTCATTTGAGCCTTTATAAGTTTGACTCACTCCTTCTAATTCAAGGGCATATAATGTGTCTGTACCCTTGTCAGGTGAAAATTTATTAGAACGTGATTCCAAAAAGGGTGTTAATTCATTTAGTTACAACAAAGTACACATCTTAACCTTTCATATTGTGACACTATTTAGTCAATTTCGTGTCAACAGGTGTGCAAAGTCACAGTGAATGACTGTCAACTATGTCGTAACATGATACCACAGGCTTTCTCAATAACATTTACCTCTAAGCCCACCTGGTGTTGTTTTCACCTGGTTGCTTCTCTATTTTGTTTTTTGACTGGGATTATTTCAACCTTTTCACTGTAAAAATGCTACCACTTGCTTCTTGTTTATTGAATTATTCATACAAAACTGTTACCAGTATTCAAGTTTTGTAGTGCTAGTTTTTAGGATCTATATGAGGACTTGTTGTGTTATTACTATGTGGGGCAAGATTATTTAGATAACAGTACAACAAACATCATCTTGTGTTGGTTACCCGGACACTCTCGATATCCACTCATTCCAATCATCCACAGTGTTTTATGTCTTCTACATGAACCATGACATCCCTACCTATGGTAAACAGACAATAGTTTTCAGTCTGTGACAGAGAACAACTGAAAATTGGAATGAGGAAATGCCTGTCAGGTTGTCAGGTAAATAGACTGTCTGCAAGCAGACGAGTTTCAAACAAAAGAACTTCCTGATGAGGTCATTTTGCCCACCTGTGGAGATGATACAATCTACCTGTGTCTGCAAAGAGGAAGTTATTTACGCTTACGTCTGTAATGTCCTTGGTAATACAAAGAGGAAATTTACTCTCCAAGCAGAGGGTAGGCTCCGGCTGTTTGTTAACGTTTTTTTAGTCGTTTTATATCAGGCTTTCTATTTTGTCATTTTTCTTGAAGTACCCCAGCCAAAGTTAGGTTTTGACACAGCAAGATAAGATACAAAATAGAAAGCCCGATAAAAACGACTAAAAAACGTTAAAAAAACAGCCGGACCCTAACCTCTGCTTGGAGAGTAGAAATTATCTATACTTACCCCTGAGAGTAACACGTCCAGGACATATCCATTTTCCAGGCTGACTTTGCTCACAGTAGAGGCATTGGCCACCAGTAGATATGGTGCATCAGCTGTTTGGAAAGATAAACAACTTCAAGTAATCTGAAACCTGTCCATGTAGGGCAATAAACTTTATATAGCTGTGTTGAAAACAAACATGAATTAGCAGCAGGCACGTCTTCTCTCTGAAAACTAAACAATACTTTGGTTAGCAATATGAGTAAAGCAAAGTCATAGATGGGTATTGAATTATCATGAAATAATAAGGACAAATTTGACAAGAGTTTAAATTAAAGATTGCATATTCTATTATCTGTCTAGTCAACATTGTTTTCAACAGTAGAGGGTTTGTTGCATGATTTCTTTCCTCTCATTGTTGACGTTTCACTAAATTCTCTGGAGCAGACTCACATTTGCATTTGAAAAGACCACAGGCCAGTTTATAGGTGTAATCCCCCAAACCTGTGTATTCAAAGCAAGCTACCTTATTGTTTACCTTTTTGAGGCTATTCTACAAGTGACTGGCCAAGTCTTTCTGCCTATCTTTTGAAAAAAAAATCACAGGGGCAAACTGAATGTTTTGTAGATCCTTCTCCATCTGGAAATACTATCTCCAGCAATGTAGAGCAGTGTTTCTTTTCTGATTCAGAAGAGCCTTTTATCATGTAGTTTGTACAATATTTTTCTTGCAGCCCGCTCTCAGACAATTCATCATCTTCAACTGAACTCCTGCTGCTTGCCTTATGTGGAGACTCTCTGCTATTGCAACTTCCTGTGGTGAAAAACAATGTGCAGCAAGTTTACACCAAGGTGATTTTCCCATGGCCAAAAGACTGAGGGGAAGACAAAACCCGACCCCCTGAAGTCTGGGGGTACACATGCCCAGGCTATTAGGCCCTGTCAGTGGCCACCCAAAGGTTTCCGCCCACTTGAAACAACAAACACAATTTGTTTACTTTGGCCTCTTGTAATAAGATTTAAAGCTGTCATCCAAGTGGTCTTCCCTTTGACAGAAAGGTGCATGTCTTATCTGTGTGATGATATGATATGACTTGGTCCGATTTCAACACACACTTCCTGATCATTTAGATTCTAACAAATAGTGTTGTGTCCCTATTTGATACCAATTCATCTTTTCATGTTATCTCAGATGGGGATCTTTTGCATTTACCATAACTAATTGGAGTAATATGACCCAGTTAGAGAACATGACCACTCATGGGAAAGTACCACAGCCATAACATGCCTGCTGCAGAGAGCTTTCTAACATTACACTCCTTTCACTGTTATCAAAACGTAAGACTGCATTCACCACAAAAGTGGCATCATAAAAGGACATATAGGACACAAGTGAAAAGCGTGTTTTACAAATGATATTATTGTTGTATCCAGTTTGCAGTAAGCTAATCTAAGGATAGTTGTTTCAACTGACAGGAAATAAATCCTACAAATCTGCCATGAAGGCCTCCCGGTCAGCCTGCGAAAACATGCCCACCACTTTATCTGATACAGTTTGAAGCTTTGCTATCGTTAAATGTCATTATTGTCGGGAAGCGACGTTGGTGGGCAATTTTACGGTTACAGTGTTTGTAAAACGTTATTCCGGGTAAAAGAAATAACAGATTTTCGGCTAAAACAAGTTGAGTCATGTTCTGCTAAAATGGTCGTCTACGCTGTCGGAGGTCTGCCGTCCCACGGTGTAACAAGTACGCACAAATCGCCTTCTGTGGCCAGATACACTTTAGATTATTTTCTAGAAAAGGCTGTTTCTGGGAGGAGGACAAAATAATGCGTGCTGTCGATGCGTTGGTACCAATATTGTTGCATCATATTTTTAGTGGCGCCAGATATCAAACATAGCTGGTGCGCGGGGAGGACGGGAGGACGCCGGGAGGCACGCCTCTCACATTCCCAAACGGGACGGTCGGGACAGTCGCCAAACCAGGGTCGGTCATGTACCGTATACATCTAGTCACAAGATATCAAGCAAAATCATCACAAGTCCTGTACAGCCTACACAAGTCATTTTCAACAGAAGCGTGGAGAAAAACTAATTGTCTCCTCAGTTTGTTTACTGAAACAACCGCTCCGGACGACGAAGTTGACCATGAGGAAATAGTATCGGTAAACACGCAGTGCCACTGCGAAACAACAGAACCCATCTACATAACTCATTTTCTGAATGATACACATGAAGAGGACAAACTTACAACTTCCTGCGGCCACGGTGGAGCATCCAACCGCCAGGAGAAGAGCGGTGACAGCGATGAAACGTCCGGGTCTCGCTCCGAACCCCCTCCCTGCCGCCATCTTGCCTATCATGTGTATCAACCTGCGCGTTTGACACCCAACTGCGACACGGGGTGGTCTGGTCCGACCAGAAGAACAACTTTTTGAAGAGCCGACAAAAAACTTCTTTACTCAAAAATAACAACAGAAGTGGCTTAGCACGAACAACAAAAACAAACTATACGCGTACACGTGGAAACGAAACTTGACTGGCTCTGTAAACTGTTGCTTTTCCCTAAAATAGCCTGTGCGTTAAAAAATCATTGCCTGAGGCAAAAGGCCCCGACATTAGCAAACTGCCATATATGGAAGTCGCTTTGTTTCTGTTCTTCACTCATCCCGTCTGGTTTGGTCACCATGACGTCATTGTCCTTCAGGTGTACAGGGGTGTGTGCTGGCCAATCCGAGTAGGCGGATGAATAGGTGCGGTGAAGCCTAACTATCACTAGCCTTCCAGGCGGAACACAAACTCAACTCTTGTTACCACGCTTTTGATCTCTGCTAAAATCGTCTTGCTTGAAGAAGAAAAATTCAGCGTTAGTCACTTCCTGGATAAATCGTCCGAAGAGAGCTTATCGAAGAGCATGCATGCTTCGCATTGAAAACCATATGATACTGTCGATAGGACATGTTAAAATTAGGAAAGGGGGATGTATGATATGATAGACTTTTGCAGACAATCTTGATAAAAGGTATACACACAGATACATTGTTGTTGTGTTGAACACTCAATTCGGTGTATTGATACATGCAATTAGCCTTCGGGCATGATTTTGCAAATATAACATTTTTTTTTTATTGATGTTCAGTGTCTACTCTCCAGGCAAAGGTTAGGCCCCGATTGTTTTTTGACGTTTTTAAAGAATTTTAGCGGCTTTCCTTTTGTACCGTTTTCTTTATCTCTCCTAGTCACACTAAGAGAAAATGGTACACAGTAGAAAGCCCGATAAAACGCCTAAAGACGTAAAAAAACAGCCGGGGTCTAACCTCTGCTTGGAAAGTAGTGTTTGCCCTGCTTTCCGGATCTGCATTTGGAGTCACAAGGCGTGACTAAAGAGGCCCGCCCCGAGGAAAGTGAACTTGTAATAGTGAGGTTGTGGCAAAGTCGTCACGTATGTGCGAAATGTGAAGGCGTGAGAACGTGCGGGGTGACTTCTCCGTTTGGGCTTCGTGGTAAAGAATTTAGAAAACCCATGAGTGAAAACTAAAAACAGTCACTCGGAATGAATGTCAAGTTGTATCCGGCCAATGCGACACTTTATAAGCACCGTGACCTCATTTTCATTCTTCGAATTTCTTCTACAGGCGACTGGATCAACTGCCTCAGATTTCATTACGTGTGTTATAACCATGTAACGTCATGTCAAGAATTTGAAGATACATAGAATGTTTGTATTTCACAGTCAGAAGTTTCTCGTCTGGTTCAGTGAAAAAAGGCTTCAGTGAACATTTGTGATCAAAACTGCGGTAATATCTTTGGTAGAAATCTACAGCTAATCTATCTGACCACAGTAAGTCCGTAAAAGTTGACATTGTATTGAGTTACAATCAACTCCTGGCCTAATGCTTCCGGTCGGCCTGCTACATGTACTTTCATCTAGGTTATTGAGATATAGAGATTTCTACGGGTGTATGCTAGAAACAGAGGCCTTTCCCTGGAAACAGGATAGTCACATACTTATATTTGGCGCGTGTAACTTGGAGAAACATCAGAGGAGGAACATCAAGGCGCGCACTACAGGGCTGTCTAATAGGGCGGTAACACTTTCTGCTGTCTTTCGAGCCTACTAGTTCTGGAGAAAGAGTTACTGACGACGTCAAAGGAGTCAAGTCTAAGGACGATCACTCAGCAAAACTCTTGTCTCTGGGTTTAAAGGTTATCTTTTTTTCGGGCGCTCGGAAGAACTTGTGTGACGGGCGCGCGTCACAAGCACGCGCGGAAGTACCGCGGTCCTGACAGGTGGAAATTACTGGAATGTCCTGGAAGGGTGGCGAAAAGCAAGCCTCTAGTCTCTACCAGGCATACCTGTGCTAAGTAAGGGGGTGTGGGGATCGTAAAATTCGGAAAAAATCGGGAAATTGGCCAGAGTCCAGAAATTGTCCACGCTTACAGGTTCACGTTTCCCCTGCGCGACCGGACAACTCCCCTGCAAGCAAAAATCCTCTGGCAAATTACTCTCCCTATAATAGCCAGCGTAGTCAGTCTGGTAGAGACTAGCGAAAAGCAGGATATCGACGTGACTTCACATCCAGGGGAAGGTGGGATACTTTACATGGCCGTGCAATCCGGCAGGAATGTAAAGTACGCCTCCGCAGTGGACTAGGCCATAACAGGAGAAGCATGGCCATGCATACGGCTCCCTCGGGGTGGGAGAGATTTTCTCCACAGAGTCATGATTCGCTACACGATCAAGTGAACAGGATCTGGACTAAAATTGTTGATGGAGAATCGCAACCATGTAACCAATGCAAGGGCATTGGATAAGTGATAGAAATGTACTTTCATCCCACTATCATTCAATAGTTGTTCTGAATGTTTACGAATTGATAGGACAGCCTGAGTGGGGAGTTATCCGGAAGTGTGTACTCGTGCATGACAGTAGATGTGTTTATAGACATTAAATCAAGGGACCTCTTATTCTTACTATCCTAATCAAACGTTGGTATAGCATGCATGTAAGACTTTCCGGTCTGTCTTGTTATCTGAAAGCACAACATCGTAAACTTCTTTTTAAATATCTATTGCGCCATCTATTTCTGCAGTCATTGTGTTTTTTGTTTAGATCTAAAACACCGACCAACATTGCAATGTTAAAAGAGTGCAAAGGTGGTGGTCAGCAATTTGACAGTTCAAGTTCAGGTTTTAAATCAACGTCCCGACGTATGACGTGAGAGGTTCGAATTCGGTCGCCTGTTAAGTAGACTATGGTCGCTAGAAGTCGCTTCAGAATGCACTGAATCTCCCGCGGAACTCGCGACTGAAGCATAGATAGTGCTGAACTTAACGTAAAGGGTTAGTGAAAACTCAAGAGGGGTGGGTAGAACAGAAAAAAACAATGTATACAAATATCCGAACCCGGGCCGTCAAATTAAAACACTAGCCTAACTGATGGAGCCAAAAGCCTGACAGCAGTTTGGCATAGTCAGTTAGCGCTACTTGAACCCCCACGGTTACAGTTAGAATGGCGACGACTAGTTGTGCGCTTTCACGTACGTACCATACAGTATTAAGGTGGGTTTACACCTGCGTATATTTTCATGCCGCAAGAGTTCCGTTTTGACATTTTTGGACATTTTGACTAATTTCTTCAATACGCGGCCGCACGCACAAGTCGCACCTCTATCGCATCTGAATCGTCTTTAGAAAGTTTCACGTACGCAGGCAAACGAAAATATACGCCCAGTTCGTCTGATAGTTTTGGACATGCACAAAACTATCATTCGTACGCAGTTTGGTGCCCAAAACGTTATGGATGCGCAATACAGTGGTCCCACGTCGGTCGATTGCGCTATGAAGACGCTATATGTTTGCACTTTACACGCAGTAATACGCGGAAATCGCGGTAATGCGAGTACATAGCGTTCTTACAGCGCAGACACAACGCACCATGAGCGACCGTATAACGAATGCACACATAGATCACGATTTAGTACCGTGCGTTCTGCGATCGCTTTGCGCATACTACGCGTACTGATAGCGTGATCGACGCACACTCCAGATTTGGAATAAATACGAAGGTGCATCTGACTCCAGACAAAAAAAATCATCTCATGATGTATATAACTTTATTGCACAACAATTGTACGAGGTACAAAGTATGGCATCTACATAACTACAGTGCTTATAGCACTGTAGTTATGTAGATGCCATACTTTGTACCTCTTAACTTTAGTTAAGGCTTATCTAACTAATACAGGAGTTGTATTATGGGATAAGTTTCTTACAATCATTGGAGGCTTTTACAATCATTTGGGGAATTTCTAATGTCTAAACCTTCTTTGATATATTTTCCTATATCTGCCATGCAGGGATTGTCACATGTCATTATGTATTTGAATTTGCACTTCAGGTCCATTTGGATAAATCCTTGTGTACAAAATGACAGCCTTCTGTATAGAGAATTGCGTATATCGGAATATTTGGGACATACAACCATAAAGTGATATTCGTCTTCTATTAGCTCTGGACAGAATGGACAAATCCTCTGGTCGATAGGGATTTTTTGGAATCTTCCGGTTTATGATGTCAGATCCAGGCCAGGACTGACGAATTTGTACCGGGGGCATGGAGAGATGGTCACAACTTGCAGGACACCATGAATGCAGGACACTGGTCCCAACAGAGCCTCCAGGGACGGGAAGATGTAGAGGAACCTGCTCAAGCACTGGGTCAATTTGTGTGACACACGTGCCATTTTGTGTAACAGATATTTGACTTAATTTGCTGATAATGGCACTTTTTTTGTGTGTAGAACCACATGATATAAAGGTGCAATATAGAGCCATATTACAACTTTGAAAGAGGGCGTTAGGTTTCATAATTGTTTAATTTACGTGTTTGATAAAGATCTTGAATACGTTTTGTGGTGTGTATGAGTGTGATTTTTATAGTAGTTGAAATACTAAGATGATAGGGGAAATCATTAAGGACAAAGTGAAAACAAACACAATCTTAACAGTGCACATAATTTCTTAAGGTAAATGATGGCCCACATTTCTGTAAAAGCACAGTGTCACTGCTTTACTGCTTCGCAAATGAATAAAAAACCTCTTCACTGTTTACTTGTCAATGTTCTACTTGCACTGCCTGTAAACAAAGGCATACGTATTACAAAGGGTTCCTCTAACAAAAATACTCTATTGGCAATGCTCGCAAACAAAAGTATATGTAACACAAACTGTTCCTCTGACACACCTGAAATGCGTTTGGAATGCAGTTAGCACCAGGTGCGTTAGGCATGCGGTCGGTAGACGTTGTGTGCGTCCGGAAAACGCCCAACATACGTACCCCATACGAATCTATTCGCAGTACGGAAAATTTTGTTGCGCACTTCAGTTGCAATCATACGCATCTCATGCGAAATGAGAACGCTGAAGTCGTAATTCAAACGCCAGATGGGCTCGACGTACAATTTAATTTATTCCAAAAAAATTCCAAATGTTGGGCGTTCGGCCGCGTATTGACAAAATTTCATGCGGAACTCACGCGCACTTGAAAATATACGCAGGTGTAAACCCACCTTACTGGGCGTATATTTTCGTTTGCCTGCGTTCGTGAAACTTTCTAAAAACGATTCAGATGCGTTTGAGGTGCGACTTGTGCGTGCGGCCGCGTATTGAAGAAATCAGTCAAAATGTCGAAAAATGTCAAAACGGAACTCATGCGGCATGAAAATATACGCAGGTGTAAACCCACCTTTATGTCGTCAGTTAAGCCGCCAGCGGCGCTCACATTCGAAATGTATCATGCGTTTGAAACAGCTAACGTTGATTCGTTAGACCGGTCACTTGTTATGGGAAATGCCGGTAAACCTGTAACGTTAGTCCTACAAGGCTTACAACTTGCCGCAAGACATTCTGCTGTTTTCGTATGATCACCCATCTGGCTCGACAACCTTAGTGCCATCTGCTACTATTGTTTCTAAAAGGTAAATACGTGAACATTTCTAGATAAGCACGTTTAACACACTCTGTCTGTGTTTCTTGGACAGTTTCCCGATATTGTACACGTTCTTTGGAGCCAAAATCATATTTGCTTAACGCTGTTTTTTCGAACATTGGGCTACTCACATAGCAAAGATGCTTTCTTTTCACATCACACCGTAATGAGGAAAACTTTTGGAAGCTGTCACTATAAGTAGGACGGTACTGGTAATAAAAGAAACTATTCTCGGAGGTAAGATTGGTATTATAAGTTGTTAATGATGTTTGAATGCCAAACAAGGTGGTTTCAATTGGGCTAACATTGGGCTATTCACAGCAAATATGCTTTCTTGCACCGTAATGAACCGATGAAAACTTTTGTGCAAACTTTTGGAAGCTGTCACCAGACTGTGCAGGTAATCAGAGAAAAGAAATGTATTTTAAAGGAGATAACATTGCTTAATGATGTTTGGATGCCAAACAAGGTGGTTTCAATTGACGCTTCCCCGAAAAAAGGACGTCAGGTCTCTGAAATAGCCCGAGTGACAAGTAGAGAAAACATCACGTGATTTCTTCAAAGCCAATTGCGGCGGACTACATTGTTGCGATGCGCCTCACATTTCTGTGGATAAACATTGTACCTGCCATAAGGTGAAAGCATGAAAGCACGGACAAAAGACCGAAACCCGATATTTTCGAGGAAGTAAATGTTGCGGTCTCTGTGGGTTTGTTGTTTCTGCGCACTTGGAAGATGTACGTAGCAGGTGTCATACGTCGCTTTCGTCCCTTCTGATCGAAGCTACAAATACATGAAGTTCAACGTCGTCTGCAGGCCGTGGTTTTGTCACATCTTTAGAGCTTAACACAGGGGTAATGGCTGCCTACCTAGCTCGACAAAGCATGCTTGTGGCATGCGTTTTTCTTCTACACGTTTTCCATCGTACCCCAGTAGTCGCCCAGACGGCCACCGATATCGCCGACGATCTTAACACAGCCCTCCTAACACCTTACCTGTCCACACCTGGACAGAAGGTGGACTTGGTGTTCGTGGCGGACCAGTCGGCGTTCTCAGAAGACAAGGTCAGCACAGGTTTCCTGTTCATGATCAACTTCGTCAAGGAAGTCCTGTCAGGTTTTACAGTGGACTCCGACCACGCCAGAGTTTCTCTCATCACCTACAGCACGGAAGCTTCCGTAAGAATCAACGACTTAGACAGCAGGTACGAGACCAAATGTGCTGTGTTCGGTAGGCTGGATGAGGTGAGGGTTGAGGTTCCTCAACACCGAGGTCTGACGGCTACAACAGACGCTCTCAGACAAGCCAAACAAGTTCTATTGGAATCCCGCTCAGATGCCAAGAAGGCTGTCATCCTCATCACTGACTCCTACTCCACCATTGGCGTTCCTCCGGCGGTGGCCTCCGCGGAGATCAGGTCGCTGCGGTGGGCAGGGTGGGACTCCAGCCTGGGCCCACAGCTGCAGGTGTTCGCAGTGGGCGTGAACGGTGCGGATGAGGCTGAACTGGAGTCAGTGGCTAGCTCCAGCCCCACCAACGTCTTCAACATTGACAGCTTCTCAACCCTTCGACAAGTGTCCAAATTTATTCACAAAGGTACGTTTTCTCTCCACAAGATAGAAAATTCATTCAGGAAACAGTTCAGAAATTGTAAAAGGTAGTTACAGGTATAGGTACCCATATTATAATACCCTAACTAAATTTCATCAGGTAATGTACTACTTGACATAATAGAAGTTGGGTTAAGATCTAATCATGTAGTATGCTTCTGTAACTTAATGCCTCTCTGAAATATTTATTTTCCTATAACGTTATGATCATATTGGTGATAGCACTAGTACTGAATATCTTATGTGAGTGAGCAAATATCACAGCAAATAAAGCCTCTGCATTTCTGTCATGTACTTAGCAATGGATATTTTTGATAATTGCTGTCTCCATCACTGCAAAAAAATTCTGCATATTTCTGGAAATAAATATTCTGTGTCACGGTAACGCTGTAAAAGACTTAAGAAACTGCTGTATTGGTTAGTTCCAGAGAACTCGACCTGGGAGGTGACAAGCAGGAGGTACTGTGGACGATGTGACATCTCAGCATCATGTGCCTGCGACACCGGCCTGGGACAGTACCACTGTGTCTGTAACCCTGGTTACCATGGTGATGGAACAACTTGCCAAGGTACGACTCATGAGTCATAAAGCATTAAAAACAACGTTAGAGTTACAGGTAACGTTATACCTCACAGGTATACAGTACTTCACAGGTACAAAAATGAACTGTTTATATTTCATTACAGAATATTTTATAATCTGAATTTTTAAAAATCCAATGTTGCATTTCAACTTTGAAAATCTAAGTAAAATAACATTTTATGTCTTTCCCAGCCTGCCCAGTGGACACATACAAGGACAGTATGGGTCCAGGCACCTGCACAGCTTGTCCAGGGAACACCAGTACTGCTTTGGCAAATGGAGCCACTTCTGCAGAGGATTGTGCAGGTGAGTTCCTTTCAGAATACTTGAAATGACGTAAAGTTGATCTTATGTGCACCCTCACCTGTCACCTTAAGCACTTTTAAACTTCCAACCATCACAACAGGTGAAGCAGTTGTCATTTATTATGTTTGTTTATTCAGTGAATGCTTTTTACAGTGTGACTAACTTCATTGTTTATTCAAGGTCCTTGAAAATTGTATCATCGTGGCTAGAAATTATGCTACTGTACTTTACGTGTAATAATTTACAAGTCTAACAGCATTGTAAACTTTTTTCATGGAGAGTGCATGTTTGTTTGCTATTGGCATTGTTAAGAGCCTGGCGAGTACTTAGTACTCGGGCCAAGTACTGCCCCCTTAAGCTAATGTCATCATTCCTTACCATGCACCACTGTCCTTAGCTACTTTTAGCTACATGTATCAACTATAAATACAAAATGGTTGAATGTAAGTATTCACAAGGAAAGTTTTCTAGTCTGACTGCTATTCGAATTTTAGTCTAATTTTGGGAGTAATAAAAGTATAAGAAAGCTAATTACGCTAAGCAAAAATTAGGTATACATTGTGTAATCATCTAATCATTAGTTGATAAGATGTTGCACAACACAAGGAAATGATGCTTGGGGTTATTAAAAAAAATCCCCTTCCAATCCCTTCCTTGTTGTCACACACTATTTCGAGCTTTGTTGTGACAATGCACCATTCATGATCAGGTACAGTTTCACTTGTTGTTGAAGCCATGAATGTAAGGTTACACCATGTCATTGACGTAACTGTTGACAAAACCAAGTTGACATTACCAGTTGGCCATATCCATGTCAATGTTTTTTTACCTACCAGTATTAGCTTTGCCACTGCCAAACTGTGTATGTATTTGTTTATGCACACACGGGATTGTACAGAGGGAGATCTTGTCTCTCCTTTCTTGTATTATATTGACTGTGGTACGAATTACCAGGAACAGCCACTAGTTCCTCCTCCTAAGTTTCAATGGCCTTTTCATCATTTTGCAGTGGAGCGTGTCACTCTTCCTGGTAAATAGCATGAATCCCTTGAAAACATTTGTGTCTGGTAGGAGGAAGGTCTTATCTTTTAGATATCGGAAACCAGACTAAGTTCCTCTTTTTCTCAGTAAACATTATAGCCCTAGTAAGATAATAGAAATAAGTTTTTTCCTCTTGCTTACACTTAAAAGCAAGTGTAAAACTAAGGCGTCCTTGGTGAATACAAGGGCCAAAAGCGAAGAAATATTTTTTCCTATCTGTTGCTTTAGAAATTTGGTGCATGGAAGCTCACATAAATTTAGCATTTCCAACATCAGGATTTTAAAGCGATTGATTATTAAAAGTTTTTATAAAGTAAATAACAGCTGAAAATGTGGGCACCTTTGATCTAATTTTTTCCACTGATATGCTTTAATTTACAGTTTACCTTAATCAATCTAAACTGTGATTTTATTCAGCTTGCATGTACAGTAAGATATTGTGATGATTAGGATCTTTGATTAACATATTGAACAACAGAAGGTTCCCTGCCCCATTCTACCTCAGCTTGAACTCATAATATGGGGCAGTGATTTAGCATAATGTTAGATCCTTTCATGTGTCAAAGTTCATGGCAGCTTTTGTACCATCCTCTCAAGCAACCACTGGCTCAATCTTTTTGCTTGCAAACCACAGCTTTTATAATGAAAACACAATGAGCTATTTAAATTGATATCCTGTGGTTTTGTAAGGTTTTCTGTTAGGTTTGGAAATGCCCCTTGTTCTGCAATGTCCAATATTTTGCCACTGCTGTTGCAGCAAAAAGATTGAGCCAGTGGTTACTACGGGGGATAGAACCCAAGCTAATTTAAAAGTTCTTGGCCCCTGTTCATGTTCACTGAGTCATTTATTTGTTGTATGTGTTGTTGTCATGGCAATAAAGGCAAACACGACCAGGTTGACTAGAGACAGGTACTTGTCTCTTGGTGTCAGTCACACCAGATTATACAGAGCTGTCTACTGTCAATTACATTTAATATGTCCCAAGTGTAAATAACTCACACATTTACATGTCATAATGAGTCAACAGTTTAATGTTACCTATTACTCCCCATCTATCTGTCTGTGTATTGGTTGATACATAGATATTACATTAGAGAAAGATATACCACAGATGTTGTACCCCCAACGTGTAGAGGTCTGTACACTCTGCCAATCTGTACACATTCCGTGGAGTCAGCAGCCAGGGTTTGCGTCCAGGTCTGGAAAAAAGTTGCATTGTCCTTTTGGAGGGGGATGTGTAGCAGGTCTGATAGTGTATGAATGAGGAGCTTTAGGCATTAGCCTCAATCGTAGGGGTAGGGGTGACACAAGTCCCAAATGAAAGCTGTTGTGAAACCACATTATACTACCACTAACTACCTAAAAGCATGCTTCTCTTCAGTTGAGGATAGTTGTAGAGTTTTAACTTTTATATTGATAGATCTAACACACACATCTCTTTTTATAGATATAATGTTACAGACCATAGATAGCTAGATTGCCCGATTATGCACACCATTCATACATGTACACACATATATCCCCACCTGCAAAAACACACACCCACATGCACATACACACACAGGCACACACACAAGCACACACACAGACACACACACACACACACAAGCACACACACACACAGCAGACTTATACAGTAATCATTCTCTTTGCTTTTTACAGAGCTCTTGTGTCCAGCCCTGCCACCGGTGGATCATGCCACCAGCTTCCACATCTACAGCCCGGCTAACGAGGCCCAGGTGAACACCTTCACCACCTGTAAGAACACACCTGGGGACTTCTGCTACTTCCAGTGTGATGAGGGTTTCTCCACCTCAGATGACACCAGGTTGCTCTGTGAAGGGACCAGCTGGAATCATGGCCCACCCACCTGTGAAGGTAACGAAAGAGCCATGCTTTTAGGTTTGCAGTGATTTAAGTTTGCAGTAGGGAGGAAATGGAATATTTAATGGTTTTAAGTCAGGAATATTGCTACAGTGACCTGCTGTACAGCAATAGAAGCGCTAGTTCTAAGATTGAAGTGAGGCTGTCACTGCAAAACCTGCAAATATAAAACTGTGAAAATTTCAAGAATACAGTACTTTAAAAATCCAGGTTTTACTAGAACAACGATGTATTTCAGTAGTATGATAGAATGTTCTTTTAAAGGAGAGGCGTCAAGTAAATTTGCATGTGTAATGAATGTGAGATGGGGATTATGTAGTGGTAAGGCAAATAACTTTACAATAAGTCTCAGACACACTACCTACCTTTTATTTTTACTTTATAATTTGTGATCTTTAGAACTTTGGAGCCAAAGAGGTTATGGGATAAGTGGCAAATAGATTCCAATACTTTCATTAATGTTTTGAATAGAAAAGTGTCAGTGCTAGGAAACTCATCTTTGTTCTTGTGCGACAGTGGTGGAGTGTCCAATCATCGATGCAACAGAAGGAATGACTGTTACATACGATCATTCCACCTACGGAGATTACACGTACAGCACAGTGGCCAATATCACCTGTGCAGATGGCTACAGGACCTATGGTTCTACAGAACGGACATGTGCAGAAGATGGTGACTGGAATGGCACTACAACTCAATGTCAACGTGAGCAATTCTTCTTGCTAGGAACCATACACTATCCTTGGTGCTGGACTTATGGTTAAGTTATGATTAACCTGGAATAGGTGTCAATTAGTATATACTAGTATGAGGTATAACATCTAAGTTTCAGTCTTTTGTTAAAGATTCATCATTTTTGTTGTTCCAATCCAGTTCAGTTATGGATATTTTCAGTATATCTAAGTCATTACATGTATAATTTGTTTTTACGATAGGTATTTTTGATTGGACTTTTGGAGATGCAATCATGCACAGTTTTTTTTCTATATTCTTCTATGATTACTTGGGGATTTCTTGCATATAACATCTATTATCATAATACCGGTACGTTTACGACGATTTCTCTAGCCATACTGATTTGACAAATTGTCAGCGCATCATTTTCTCCAGTTACATGTTGCTGTTATAGGTTACCCTTGCCACTTCTTCTGTGTAACTTTTCTGCCACTCTTGTCCTGCTAAAGGCGTAATATTGTAATTGTAACACGCCGCGGAATTACACGGCGAACGGGCGCGTGGTTGGGAGGGGGTACAAAATACCGGTAGGAAGAAACACGGCACAATTAACTGCCGCTATGTACATTTATACATCCTCTGATGTTCCTTCCTTTTCTGTCAGTAAATGCATAAAACATAAACCTGCATGAGCATACAAAATGTCATGAGAAAACGGACGTATACTGTCAAGAATTTTCATTTAACTTCTGTCCGTCACAACCGCTATGACGTAACACTTCACTGCTGGCGTAGATATAAAAATGGCGGGAAAATGGCGGCGTACGTTCAATTTTGCCCATTCAGTCGTAGATCCGGGCTATTATGCAACGGTTCTTCACACTTTTACATGAGTTGTAGGTCACCAACAGAAATTCAAGATTGTTGTTGAATCATGTTCGTCTTGTGCCGTGAGCATGTGTAATTATGATCTATATAAATTTGGCAATGAATGTGACAGTGTGTTCGTCCCACGACGAGCTGCCTACCCCGAAATTTAAAAAAAAGTATACTGAAAACTTTTGGCCTTGTTGTCTTCGAAATGCATTGTTATCGATGCTTTGTAAATGGTGTATTGGACACCTAGATGTCTGAAGTGTGCACAGCTCAGAAATAACTATTGTTGCATGTGTAGATCTCTTTAAGTTCCAGTATTTTTAATCTACCGGTATAAGTCTTACTACCGGTATTATGCCAATGCATGTTAATACCCAGATCATGTTTCCGTTATTTTTACCTCTGACAACCACCCACTTTTATGTTCAACATATCTGATTACGTTTAAGTTTCTGCATTTTTTCTCAAATGTTCACTACATATGATTATGTTCAATTTTCTGTATTGTTATAATTTCAAAATTTCATTTATTTGTAGTCAATTCATGTCAACTCCAGGAAGAATAGAGAATAAGTGTAATGCTGTAACACTAATGGAGATCTAAAGAAAACAAACAAGCAAACAAGTGAAATTACATAACATTTAGCAACAAAAGAATGCAAAGTTTTACATGTAAGTCAGAGGTAGGAAAATGAAGATGGCATTTTGCATTAAGTTGATTGATTTCGCCCCATTCAAAAAAAAAGTTGGGATCTTATCTTAAATTTTAAAAACTGCCTAAGTGGTCTACATTCAATGCAGACTACTAAGTATCTAAACTTGACATCCTTACTACACAGCGACCCAGTGCCCGTCCCTGGTCCCCCCAGCCTACGGCCGGATCTCCCCATCCACCTGCTCCAGTGAGAAGCCAGACTATCGGACAGTGTGTACCTACGGCTGTAATGACGGTTTCCAGCTCGTGGGTCCAGCAAACAGGACATGCCAGAGTAATGACCAGTGGACCGATTCTGATGTGACCAGCACCTGCAACGGTCAGTCATCGAGACCATGTTACTGTTTCTTTTTGTTTTGAGCTTAGATGTGGTTGAACTTAACACATAGTTGCAGCTCAATAAATGAAAATAAAAAGTTTACAAACATCTAGAACATTCCAGAAGGTTTTGAATGTTATGAATATTCTTAGATTTCTGCTCTAATATTAACGTCAGATCTCATAATTTCGCCAGGTGCCATGGTACCACCACATGAATTTGAAGTGATTTAAAGAGATGTACCAATGCAGCATCAGTAATCTTCAGGAATATCACACTTCAGATATTTAGGTGCTCAAGATAATCTCAACATTTTTTGATGCAGCAGTATTACTGTAACTCACTTTGTCTTCTCGGTACCAAACTTTCACGTTCTGAGAAAATTTAACTTGTTCTCGGGACTAAATGTTCACTGTCATGGCAGGTGCACATAGAAAAAGTCTGTGAATTATTTGTTACCAATAATGATAAGTTCACGTTACAGTCTTCACCGTGAAAACCGTGAACATAACAGTACATTGAAAATATCAGGAATTACAGTATTTGATTTATGAGAACTGATGTTAAGTATGTTTACTTTAATGTTAAGGACAATGTCTGTCACTTGTTATGAACCTGTATTGTCTTGACAGTTATCATTATTGTACTTAATGAATTAAAAGAACACAATTCTACCTGGAAATTATCCTCTTGAGTATTGCAAAACATCTTATATATAACATTAACATTACTGTAACTACAACGCTAGTTCACCTTTATTCGCAGTGTAACCTATATCCGTTGTACCTAAAAACAGGATATTTAGGGATATCACGTTGATGGACGGTGGTTTCAAATGGCATTTTTTCAATATAATGCAGTTTTAGACCACCGTCTGCTGACTTGATATCCCGAAATACCCTGGTGTTAAATACAATGGATAAAAGGTTACCCTGTGAAAAAAGGTGCATTACCCTGTAATGAATAAACTGGCATTACCCTGGTATATGATGTTATCAGTCAGAATTTATGTAACTTAGATTTTCCCTCATTTACAGATGTTGAGCCACCAAGCATAGTTTGCCCCAGTGAAAGAACCCTTTATTCAGATGATGGAAACAAGAAGACCTTCTACTGGAATAACGAGGAACCCGTGATAAGTGACAACTCTGGCTCCTACAACAGTTACACTGTGGTGCCAGCATACAGCAACCCAAACGACTTCCTTGTCGGTATCCACACGCTCACCTACAGAGTCACAGATGCTGCTGGGAATGAGGCTTCCTGTGAAAGACGGCTCATAGTAGAAGGTACACTGTTGATGTCTCACCTTGATAAGATACATGACAGAAACCATTTGTAAATCTCAGTGAATTGTACAGTGTAATACTTAGTAAGACCAGGGCAGTGCTTTTATTAATTCATTAGAGACAGTCATCTAGAAATTGTTCAAGTACTAGTACCCCTATGATGGAAACAAGAAGACCTTCTTCTGGAATAATGAGGAACCCGTGATAAGTGACAACTCTGGCTCCTACAACAGTTACACTGTGGTGCCAGCATACAGCAACCCAAACTGTTCAACTGTTCAAGTACTAGTACCCATAATGTAATTATGAAACATTGGCTGACAAAATTTCATTTTTAACTTCCTTCACTAGCATCCCAGCCACCATCCCGGGAGTTTTGCCCTAATACCACAACCATCACAGTCACTGCCACCACGGGTGCCCTGAACTGGACCGACCCAGTGTATCTTGATGCTGATAACAACAGTGTCAGCATTGAGTGTGATCGAACCAAGGGGGAGTCTGCCTCGCTAGGCACCCACAACATCCACTGTAATGCCCAGGGCTACACAGCAGTCAACCTGTGCTCTTTTCAAGTTGTTCTCAAAGGTATGAGATGAGATTAAGACTATTACCTACTAGGAGAGTATGCAAGTGGCTGATGTCAGTGTGAGTTCTCAGAGGAAAAGAAATGGGTTTCATCAAGAGATTTATCAGTCTAAGTTTTGAAATGAATCAAAGAAACATGACTTACTACATTGGTTTGATTTTTTTTCCATTTAGCTCCAGAATGCAACATCCCTGCTGATCCCCTGCATGGGTCATCCTCCTGCACTGCCACTTCCACCCACCAGGAGCGCTGCACTGTCTCATGTGATGCAGGCTATGAGTTTGCAGAAAGACCTGAATCACAATATCTCTGTAGCTACTCGGGTGTCTGGACACCTGAACCCAACTGGCCAAACTGTGCAAGTATGTGTTGTGTGTTTATGTGATACATGTAAAGCAATATCTTTGTGTGCATGTTAGCTTGTGTATTTGTGTGTGTGTGTGTGTGTGTGTGCATCACTGCCCATGTAGAAGACTTTATAACATAACATGCATTGGCATAATACCGGTCATAAGCCTTATACCGGTCGATTAAAAATAGTGGAACTTAAAGAGATCTACACATGCAACAATAGTTATTTCTGAGGTATGCACACTTCAGACATCTAGGTGTCCAATACATAATTTACAAAGCATCGATAACAATGCATTCGAAGACAACAAGGCCAAAAGTTTTCAGGTCATTTTCGGGGCAGGCAAGCTCGTCGTGGGACAAACACACTGTCACGTTCATCGCCAGATTTGTAGATAATAATCACATGTGCTCACGGCACAAGACGAGCATGATTCAACAGCAATCTTGAATTTCTTTTGGTGACCTATAACTCGTGTAAAAGTGTGAGGAACCGTTGCATTATCGCCCGGATCTACGGCTGAATGGGTCAAATTGAACGTACGCTGCCATTTTCCCGCCATTTTTAATGCTACGGCCAGCAGTAAAGTTTTACGTCATAGCGGTTGTGCCGGACCAAAATTAAATGCAAATTCTTGTCAGTATACGCCCATTTTCTCATGACTTTTTGTATGCTCATGCAGATTTTTGTTTTGTGCAACTACTAACAGGAAAGAAAGGAGCAACAGAGGATGTGTAAAGGTACATAGCGGCAGTTAATTGTGCCGTGTTTCGTTTGGCCGGTATAGTGCACCCCCTTCCAACCACGCGCCCGTTCTCCGTGCAATTCCGCGGTGTGTTCCAATTACGATATTATGTTTTTAGCAGGACCAGAGAGACAAAATAATTTACACAGAAGAACTGGCAAAGGTAAGCTGTAACAGCAACATGTAACTGGAGAAAATGATGCGTTGATCATTTGCCAAATTAGCATTGCTTCAGAAATAGCAGTAAACCGACCGGTATTATGCCAATGGATGTTATACAATGTATCTTGTTTTAGAAAAAGATACAGTTGTATGGCACGAGCCAACATAGATTACTTACTTACTTAGGCCTGCTGCCCAACCTAGATTGGAATGTGCATTTTCCATACAACATAAAATGTTAAGTCATTCTTACATGTAAAACAGTAAGAAGCGGTCTTACTCATTTGCTCAGTTGACTGAACCTTCTTATCTTTTTCCTGGCAGCCCAAGCATATACCAGCTTTGCAACTTCAACAAACACAGTCCAGTATGACTTAGCAGCTGACAACTGCAATGACACAGTTCTGGAAGCAATCAGAAGCAGCTTCAACAGTTCTTTCTTTGCCATGGATGTGGTACAAACTTATTGCGCAAACAACGAATGCAGCCTTCCTGAAATCAAAGTGACCTGTGACACAGCACGGCGCAGGCGTGACATAGTGGAAAAGAGCCCTATGAGTGCACGGCGTCAGTTAAAACAATCTTCACATAGCAGGAAGTCAGAATTTCAAGAGAAAGCAGGCCTGAATGATGTCAAATCTAGACGAAAGGAGCGAGCGACAAACTTTGTAGTCACCATTGTGTTTATCATAAGAGTGGAGGTGGTGGTGCCTGCAGGCGGAACTGTGTCATCAAGTGACCAGAGTAACCTTATTGACATCCAGGATGAACTTTACTTTGGTATAGATGATGCTGTGGCTGATGGCTCTTTTGACATCACCATCAGCATAGCAGGAGTGATCCTTATTTGTGAAGTCCAGGATGACTCCTATGATGCAGGGGACCCTGTGCTGGACAATACTTGTGGGAGTGGTCAAGTTTCCAGACAGCCACGTGATTATGAAGCATACTGTGGTAAGTACACACATTTTTGCTTAGTTTTTCAGCCTACTAATCTTCATTATTGCCAGTATCTACTAGCTAACATTACGTAACTACTTATGCTATCATTATACTACAGTTCTTAAGGGTTTAGAAAATTCTACAGCAGATCACATAGATTTAAGCGTGCTGATGAAGCAGATAGATGAAGGTATGGAACTGAGTTGATGAAATATTTCCCATATTCACTATTTCCATGTAGTAAATTGTCCAGTGGGAACTTACAAGTCAGGAGACAGCTGCGAGCTGTGCCCCTATGGACAGTACCAGGACCAGGAGGCACAGCAGGAGTGCCTGTCATGTCCAGATGGCACAGACACCATCAGGATGGGAGCTGTGAACATCACTGAATGCAGAAGTAGGTCTTATTGCTGTCTAGTGTAGTCTATTGCTATACCCTGTTTAGTGTAGGCCAAGAAGTTAGACGTAACATCACAGGTTCTTAAACTGTGCATCATACAACATGCTGTAAGGTTGACCTCGAGGAGAAATAAAATGGCACTTGAATGCAAAAGTATCTGTAACTTTTCCACCTTAGATTCAGACTAATACTTTGCTGCATGTTCTTTAAACTTAAATTACTGGGAGAAATTTAAGTTGTGAGTGTTGATGTAAGGAATTCCAAGTTTTACAATGTTGATAATGTTGAATTTTTCCAAACTTTGTCAACAGAGTTTTGCTCTCCTGGAAACTACTCCAGCACAGGACTGGAGGACTGCACACCGTGTGAAGTTGGCTCATACCAACCTAATGAGAAATCCACCTCTTGTGAGCAGTGTTCCGATGGCACATCAACTGAAGCTGAGGGATCCACCAGTGAAGATGATTGCAAAGGTACACATCCTATGCGTCTTAAGTTATTCACTTCTGTAACATTAAGCCCCTACAAGCACTTGTTTATTTGTGTTATGGTAGATGGCTAAAGGGAACCAGTTTAGCTACATTTATGTGATCACTTTAAGGCATTACAGTAGCACCAACTATTGCTTGTAATTTAAGATATCTAAGTTGAAATCCAACACACTAATCACATTTTCAGCACCAAGGACAGATAAAATGCTTTGAAAAAGAATTTAGACAACAAGACTTTTAAAATCAAAACTAATGAAAAATCCAGGAGGGTGATAAAGCATAATGATTGTTCATGACCAGATACCAATGTGAATGGTCCTCCACACTTAGTGATGGTGAAAGCTTTGTGTAGTAGTCTGTGTTGATGAGATCTCAATTTGTGTTCCCAGTACACTGCAGCAGATACTGTGAGAAATCCATGTATTAAAGGCACAAACATCAAAAGTTAAGAATTAAGATAATAAGCAGGAGATGATGTTCAGGATGACAATGAGTAAGCAAAAGTACGTACCAAGGATAAAATCAAATTCAGCACCAAGGACAGAGAAACAATGCCATTAGATGGAAATTTTGTAAGGAGGCATACAGGTAAACTATTGTAAAAGGACATAACGTTGATTAAACTGAGTAAATGTAGCGTATAACAGCAGTCAGAAAAGCATAAACTACTAAACCTGTATTTTGGTTGGTCTCACAGTTGTGTGTCCTGCTGGAAGCTTAAGTAACTCTTCTACTGGTGTGGTACCTTGTAACATCTGTCCTGAAGACACCTACCAGCCAGAGACAGGACAGACAGAATGTGTGCCATGTCCTGCTGGGTTTGAAACAGATGCTTCTGGAGCAACCAGCGAGTCTGCCTGTAAAGGTACAACATAGGGGTGTTAGTGAAATCTTACAATGCAGTGACCATCCCTTGAATTTCATGATTAAATTTACTTCAGTAAATTCCTATGTATTGTTGATTATTATTCTAGACTTGCCAAATGGTTTCTAGGAATCATATTATGTTTGTGTTTGTCTTAGCATCTAACCCAAGGTTTCTTCCTTGTTTGCAGCCCACCAACTGTATGTTTTGACTATCACACTGGTCATAACATACAACCTGGACCTTGAAAGGTACAATGAGAATGTAAGTAGTTGATGAAGACATTTCTTGTATTCCTTCAAACACATAGTATGGATGGGTATGTCTCAGTCTTGTCAGCCTAGGGTGGGTATTACTCAGTCTAAAAGCATAGCTAAGTCATATCCAACTATCTGGTTAGAGGCATAGGATAAAATGACTGATGCAGAGTGCTGTTAGTAATGTTGTAATGTAATGGCCCACTATATTTTTTCAACAAAATAGATCTTAACATTTTCATGTTTTGAGGGCAACATTAGTCTATTTCTTAACAATGCATTTTAGGAATCACTCCTTCAAAATCTTTTTTTACAGTTTGTAAAGATGTTTGAGGCCACTGGTCTTCCTGGAGAGATGACTATCATAGAGACTGACACAGAGGGTACTTCTGCCAGGTAAGCCTCATTTCATTCATGGCATATAAATCTTCTATCTTGCACATACCAATATTATGTCTATGATTAGAACAGAGAGTTTCAACAATGTTAAGTAATGTGGGTGTTAGTGAGATTACGCGCTGTGGCACAATTCTGTTAGGACAGATCTCAGTCCAGTAATGTTATGCGAAAGGAGAGAAAAATGCAAAGAAAGGCCAACCTGAAGCCGTACAATCTATGGAAGCAGTATCAATTTCAAAAGTTTTGACTGCTTTGACTTTGAACTTATTATTGCAAAAAGATGCATATTTGTCACAGGCTAATTCAGAATGATTTTGTATGACTGAAGAGAATGTTTTAACACTTTAAATTTACATTTTACAGCAGGTTGACAACATGTACTGCTGATTATGCTGTCTCGCCCAGTGAGGCTCGGCCAAGTGAGGACACTTTACGGGAAGCATTTCGTACCCAACTGGGAACAGGCAGGATGGGAGATGAGCCTGCCTCTCTTGACAGCTTCAGTTGTTCTGTAAAAGGTAAAATGGCGTTGCAGTGTAAATCATTTTAAAAGATATGGGATAATAAAGCTTGTATCATAGGGACAGATACTAATGTAACATGCATTGGCATAATACCGGCAATAAGGCTTATACCGGCAGATCAAAAATAATGGAATTTAAAGAGATCTACACATGCAACAATAGTTATTTCTGAGGTATTCACACTTCAGACATCTAGCTGTCCAATACATCATTTACAAAGCATCGATAACAATGCATTCGAAGACAACAAGGCCAAAAGTTTTCAGTATCTTTTTCGGGACAGGCAGCTCTTCGTGGGACGAACACACTGTCACATTCATCGCCAGATTTGTAGATCATAATTACACATGCTCACGGTACAAGACGAACATGATTCAACAGCAATCTTGAATTTCTGTTGGTGACCTACCACTCGTGTAAAAGTGTGAAGAACTGTTGCATTATCGCCCGAATCTACGGCTGAATGGGCAAAATTGAACGTACACCGACATTTTCCCGCCATTTTTATATCTACGCTAGCAGCAAAGTGTTACGTCATAGCGGTTGTGACGGACAAAAGTTAAATGAAAATTCTTGACAGTATACGTCCGTTTTCCTATGACTTTTTGTATGCTCAAGCAGGTTTATGCATTTACTAACAGAAAAGGAAGGAACATCAGAGGATGTATAAAGGTACATAGCGGAGGTTATGTTTCTTCCTGCCGGTATTTTTTACCCCCTCCCTACCACGCGCCCGTTCGCCATGTAATTCCGAGGCGTGTTACAATTACAATATTACGCTTTTAGCACGACAAGAGAGACAAAAAAAGTTACACAGAAGAAGTGGCAAGGGTAAGCTATAACAGCAACATGTAACTGGAGAAAATGATGCGTTGACAATTTGTCAAATCAGTATGGCTACAGAAATCGTCGTAACCGTGCCGGTATTATGATAATAGATGTTAACTGTCTAATTATTTGTATGGAGGATCAAAAGGAAAAAAATCTGTGACAATATAAGGCAATTCAAACTCCACAACTGGATCAGACATTTGACGTTACTTCTGGATGCAGAACAATTTGAGCACATTTAACTGGGAAAAAAAGGTGAACATGTCAATGTGACTAAACCGTAAGGATCGCATGCAAATGTTTAGATAGTTCCTATGATAAGGCTTTTCCGTTAAGATGTTATCGTATTGAATCGTTCTACCAGTTTATTCGAGTAATACTGAAGAGGAGTGATGGATGATACTCAAAACAGCCATAAGTAATTAAATTTCTTTTACCCAGTTGTGTAGTTTGAATTGCCTTTAGATATTGTTCACCTGGATGTCTAAGCTTCACAAACAAATCTGTGACAGTATTTGTTTCCACTGAATTGATTTCAAAATTGCTATTTCACAGTCACAAATTCTTTGTATGTTCGTCCGCATTTCTGTAGGCTCTGCCGCCACAAGCCCAAAGCTGCCTAGGCAGACCCATGTAATAACTTGTCTCACCGTCAATAAAGTCAAAGTCAAGTCAAATATTAATGATGTTTTACCATAGACCCATGCAGCCCTGACCCCTGCAACAACGGTACCTGCCAGCGTATCTCAATAAGGGACTATAACTGCACCTGTACACCTGGTTTCACGGGAACAAACTGTGAGACTGACATTGACGAGTGCACTTCGAACCCCTGTCAGCACAGCTCCACCTGCCAGGATGGTATTGACATGTTCACCTGTCACTGTGCACCTGGATACACAGGTGAGCAAGTGGAATGCAACTCTTCAATGGATTCTTAAGGCAATATCAGTTTGCAGAAACTGACGATTTTTATCAACACTGATATTAGATCATGTACCCCTTGCCATTACAAAATACCTGTTGCTGATCATTATAAGTACATGTATGTTTAATTTGTTAGGGGTAATTTGTGGTGGTTTTGATGTGCATACTGTTTAAGTACTTTTACAACGGTCTATTTTGTTTTACAACAGCTTTGTCTTTCTGTCTCGTCTAGGCACAAACTGTGAAACTGATATCAATGACTGCTCTCCAAGTCCTTGTGAGAATGGAGCATCATGTATAGATGCGGTAAGTAATCTATGCTCCTTCACAACATAACACATCACATTAATAAGAAACATGTACTTGCTATAACTTATAAACTTGTTGTGAAGTGTAGCAAATAAATCAGAAATTAAAATTACAATATGTTAACTTTGTAAGATCAATGGTTGATCAAATTCACAGATGGTTTCTTCAATGAATTAAAGCCATTTCAATGAGTACAATTTTCATATTTTCTTGTGTTGCACAGGTGAATGCCTACAGTTGCTACTGCATGGTTGGTTACAGTGGCACCAATTGTTCTGTGAACATCGACGACTGTGCCACCTCTCCGTGTCAATATGGCACCTGTCAGGACCTGGTGGCCGACTACAGCTGCACCTGTTCAGCTGGCTACGCAGGTGTGTAATATTAACTATATACTGTTACATATTTTATTCTATGCTTTTGTATGATTATAGTTATGCAGCAATGATTACCCATTGTAATTCTTTTTGCATGGAACCATCACTATATCTAACGCTAGTTTACCCTTATTTGCGGGGTAACCTATATCCGTTGTACCTAAAAACTGGATATTAATGCCTAGGTTACACATAGCCGACTTTGGCTCCCGAACACTAGCCGACTCTTAGCCGACCCAAGTCGGCAGTAGTTCGGGAGTAGTCTGACCAGTTTAGGCCACGCCTATTTTTTAGCGCCGAACATGTCCCGAACACCTCCCGACCAGTAAATGACTTACTCCCGACTGTGTCCCAAATGCTAACTAACCTATCACCAACCATCCCGACCTCTAGCCGCAGACTGCCGAATCACTCCTGACTGATCCCCAACCGATTGCCGACCCTTTTTCGACTTGAAATAGACATAATCAGCGATTTTAAAAAGAGTGCTCATTTTCGTTTTTAATCAAGAATGTCCTTTGTTCTATTTGTAAACATCACCAAGAGATCAAATTTAGATCACATATAGCTCCAGTGCGGTATTTATGGGTCTTTTTGTTTTTGGCTGGATGTCGGTCGTGTGAAGTTCGGGAGTGATTCGTCTACGTTCTGGCAATAGTCTTTTTGCTTGGGAATGAGTTAGCAGAGATTTGTCTAAGGTCTTGGGGTGAATCATTGGTATGTTGGAAACAAGCTGGGAGTAAATCAGCAATGTTTATGGCGTGGTTAAGATTTAATTTGACTGCTGACTTACTCCCGAACACCAACCGAACACTAGCCGACCGTGCCGAACACCAGCCGACCACCAACCGACCCATTCCAGAGTTGCCGTTCAGAGCCGAATGTTTTGAACATTTCAAAACATTCGGATGGAGCAGCCGAACACCAGCCGACTCAGCCGAACGCCAGCCGACTCAGCCGAACGCCAGCCGACTACAGCCGGCTAGCTCCCGAATCACTCCTAAACCATAGTCGGGAGAGAGTCGGGAGCCAAATTCGGCTATGTGTAACCTAGGCATTAGGGATATCACGTTGATGGACAGTGGTTTCAAATTGCATTTTTTTCATTATAATGCAGTTTGAGACCTCCGTCCGTCAACTTGATATCTCGAAATACCCTTTGTGTTAGATATAACGAATAAAGGTTACCCTGCGAATAAAGGAGAACTAGCGTTATATGACAAAGTCAAACTGACAAGATGAAGCAACTACAGCTATATGACATGACTTTGCTGTAACACACTTTTGTTGACTAAAGTAATATTTTTATTGTTCTTACCACCATTCAGGAAAGGACTGTGAGATCAATATAGATGAGTGTCAGTCCCAGCCCTGCCAGAATGGTGGGAACTGTACAGACCTGGTCAATGCCTACAGCTGTTCCTGCGCTGCTGGCTTTGAAGGTGAGGTGACAATATTGGAGGAAATCGACACTTAAAGTGGACTATCTCATGGAAACTTTTGCAGGATTCTTCCTTACGTTTGTTCAAACTTTCTTAGAGCCTAGTGGCACATAGGGCAGCATCTTTACTGTTGATTCAGTAGAAGGGTAGACTACAGGGAGGAGTTGCTAGCCTTTCCACTTAAACATGCTCGAGGCACCTCTTCGATTACAGCCCCCACCCCATTCAAAGTCCCTTCTGAAGGATGTTGCAACTGAGCTGCCCTATCTAGGATTGAACTGGAGTCTCACAGTCCCAGTTACCAACTACAATTAGACCTAAGACCTCAACTGTGAGGCTGCAACATGCATGATTCTTTAGCTTTGTAATCTTCAGGCAGACACACACTCACCTTCCAAGACTAAAACCTGTTTTATTTCCAAAGGAGACAACTGTGAAGTTGACATTGATGAGTGTGCGAGTGACCCATGTGACAATGGAGGCACCTGTGAGGATGAAGAAAATGGATACAGTTGTCTGTGTGCTGTGGGCTTCATTGGAACAAACTGTGAACAAAGTAAGTACTGCCAACCCTCATATGTGTTGAGCACTTTAATTAATACTGTAAATTAAATACTGTAAATGCATTTAAATACTGTAAATGCATTTAAGTTTGTGGGGATTTAATTTTGCGATAACGGGAAAATGGATTTTTCACAGTGGTTTTAATTTCGCGGTAGCACCATGCACTGTAGCCTCTTACTGTTATGGAAAATTGTTCGCGGCGGTTTTAAATTCGCGGTGAAGCGGCTGCCGCGAAAACTGCAAACATTAAACCACCGCGAAAGTTTGCATTTACAGTAGTTGGATGGAAGAGGGTGAACCAGTATAACCTTGGTAGAGTCCACAGCAAAGGAATTAAGAACATATGCATGAACTGTCCATCATCTTTACTTGCAGACCCATCTCCAGACTATGACTTTGACATGGATGGATCCAGCACAAGCTATGCAACAGCAGGGAATATCCCAGACTTGTCAGCATTCACCCTGTCTTTCTGGATGAAGACTTCTGACGAGATCAAGTTTGGAACTCCTGTTTCATATGTCAGGGATACATGGGAGGATCTAAGTGACAATCTGCTTACACTAACTGACTACGGCAGTTTTGATGTGAGTAAATGTTGAATGTGCAGTTACTGTAGTACAACGTTAGTTCACCTTTATTTGTTGTGTTACATCCATTCCTTTTCAAACTGGGTATTGAGGGGGAATGCTAATCCAACATCAGTAATAACCTATCAGTAATGCATCATCAGAAATTGCAAACTTGAGAGTCTGAAGTGTTCAGAACGCTGTTAAGAAAGCATTGATAGCAATGGATTTGAAGATGACGAGGTATGTAATGAAAAGACTGAAGATAGATATGACAGTTTATCATTTTGCCAGATCAATGTCAATTGACTCATGTTGTTGCCTGAACCCTAAAATGTAGCTCTTCAGAAGCACTGGACTAAACCGTTGTTCTCTCTTTTGCACAGTTGTATGTGAATGGAGAGGTTGCTTACACGGGGGTTGCAGCAAACATAGGAGAGTGGACCCATGTGTGTGTGACCTGGCAGAGCAGTGATGGTTCCTGGCAGGTGTTTCTCAATGGCAACCTGGCGAATACTGAAGCAGGTCTGGCAATGGGTCAAGTCATCCATGGAGGAGGCACTTTTGTTCTTGGTATGAAACTGTCACTGATCAAATTTTTGAAAAAGTTTGAAAAGTGTAATGTCATGTTGCTAGTGTGTGTGTACTTGGAGCATAACGTTAAATTTTCTAATGAAAAGTTAGTTATTCAGCTATACCTTTAATCACTTTTATTGAAAGTGACATTACTCCTTATCTTCTACTCCAAACTTTCAGGACAGGAGAGCAACCCTTCTGGAAGCACTACACCAGATAACCGGATGGCTTTTGATGGTCAGCTAAGTCGCCTGAACCTGTACAGCACAGTCTTGTCTGCAGCTGACATCACTGCGCAGGCACAGGGATGTTCCAACGACTTGGGCACCCTGAGGGGGTGGACAGACTTCTTGGGCCAAGTAGGCACTACCGCTGTACAGGACTCCCCATCATACTGTCAAGGTGAGAGAAATTAGTATTTACTACCAGTTGGGTAACTAAGACCTTGGATGGCTTTGCTGCAAAAACATCAGTGTAAGATTTTTGTACAAATTACTTCTTACCTAAAGCATATCAATAATATTAAGTGCTTAAAACTTATTAGACATTTAGCCTCCTTCACATATTTCTAGCAGCACTGGGCGGAAACTCCCTCTGCGTTAAAGAATCTACCAACGTTAAAAAATTGCGAATTAATACCAAAAAAAAATAAAAGCCAGCACTTTTAGGAGGCTATTAAAAATTGTCATCTTATTGATGTTATTGAAATTACTTGGCAATAACTTTGCCAACAAGATCTGAGCTAATAAAACTGGGCAAGTAGACCTTGATATAATTATGTGCATAATTGCTTGACTGCAGTAAAGACTGCATGCTATTTAAGACTTAAGTCAACATATCAACATTTAAAGTGACTTTATGCTATTCTGTTATGGTTTCTTACAGATGTTAATGAGTGTAAAGAAGAAGACATCTGCAGCAGCTACGAGCTCTGCATGAACACTGTCGGTGCTTACAACTGCACATGTGTCCCTGGTTACAAAGGGCAAAACTGTTCCGAACTGATCAACTTCTGTGACTCTTTACCCTGTCAAAACGGTGGACAATGCCATCCATTGGAAAATGACTACAGATGCGATTGCACTGATGGTTGGGGAGGAAAGGACTGCTCACAGCCGGCAAGCTTCTGCGAGTTAAACCCATGTAAAAATGATGGGAAGTGCGTATCATCCGCAGCTGGCTACATTTGTGAGTGTGCTAGCAATCAGTTTGATCCAGACAGGGACTGTGAAAGCAAAGACTTGTGTGCCAGCATCCAGTGTGAAAATGGTGGTACATGTAACCGCTTAGATGGAAGCTGCAACTGTGCATTAGGGTTTGAGGGACGTTACTGTGGATTGACGAATTATGATCCATGTCAGGAAAATCCATGCTTGAACAATGGGACCTGTGAAGTTAACGAGGATACTGCTGATGGCTACACCTGTCATTGTGTCAGTGGCGATGGAAAGTACTGTGAAGAGCCTGATGCCTGCTCAAATAATCCATGCGAAAACAATGGCACTTGTGCTAGAAATGGGACACAACAAGACACATTTATTTGTGGCTGCAAGGAGGGAACAGAAGGCAATCTCTGTGAAAGGATAACTGATTACTGTGCACCCAACCCCTGCCAGAACGATGCAACATGTGTCAGCAGAGATTTTGAGGGACCTGACTGTACCTGCCAAGATGGCTTTATAGGGTCATATTGCGAGAACAGCATTGATGTGTGTACAGAAAACCAGAGACAAAACCTGTGTCATAACGGAGGCACTGCTGAAAAGAATGGCACCACATGTGTATGTCAATGTCCTGAGGATACTTCTGTGTGCGAGGATATGGGTCTGTATGGTGGGTTCACTGCAACTTGTGGCTGCTCCAAATGCTATGATGATGATGATGATGATGATGGTGGTGAAGACTTGTACTGCTCCCCAGATTCAGGACGTTGTGTTGTGAATGAAGAGGGTCAATCAGAATGCCAGTGTGACCGTGGGTACAATGGAAAACACTGTTTAAGACAAGATGGTAAGTTGTTCTGTGTTATACATGTATGTTTATATGACTTATGTGTCATGGGTGTCAGGAGATGAAAAAGTACAGTATATAGCATTAGGTATCGTTTTGTCCCTCAGAAGAATGTATGGTGCTACTGGGGTAATAACTGTAAGATGATCATTGTGATCAAAATTACATTGCAACAGGGTGCTATTCTGATGGAAGAAATCTTAGTAGAACACATACAAGGGAATATGGTTGATCATACTTAAAATCATATTTGATAGTCTGATTTTATTGTTCTATTATGCAAAATGTGAAATAAAATACATTTTGGGATGAAAATAGTTTATTGATCAAGTAGGCCACAAGATTGCAAGAAAGCAAGCCAGAGTGAAAATTATACGAAGTAAGCAAGCCTAGTAAAGCTTTATTTGTCCAAGATAGAACAGTTAATTCGTAAATAGTTTCATCAGGTTGGTAGATCAATCGAACAGTCTTCTTCGTTTCACAACCTCTTTTTATTCTTCTGCAGACGTTTCGGTGACTGTCTGTCACCTTCATCAGTGCAAAATGAAATATACTAACGTTACTCGGTGCGATATGACCTATACAGTGCAAATCGAACTAAACCTATTGTGACGTAATGTTTGGGACCGCATCCTTGCCACTACGTCACAAAGTGGCAAGGATGATTAACGTATCACGTTCGAGAACATTCCATGTCAAGTAATTATGTCACAATAGGTTTAGTTCGATTTGCACTGTATAGGTCATATCGCACCGAGTAACGTTAGTATATTTCATTTTGCACTGATGAAGGTGACAGACAGTCACCGAAACGTCTGCAGAAGAATAAAAAGAGGTTGTGAAACGAAGAAGACTGTTCGATCGGGAGAACAGTTAATTGTTTTAATCATTACTCCTTCCAGAACAATTGGAATTCTGCACCACTTCCATCACAATTGACCAGCGCTACAGAGACATAGAAAGTCGATCAGATGCCATCAAGGAAAACATGGGCTCACTTCTAGCTAACAAGGTAAGGCAGGTTTTTGCACTGAAAAAGTTAAGTTTAGTGAAATTAAGTTCTATATCAATTCATCTTTTTTTTAGTTATTGCTGAATAGAATTGACCAAGTTTACTATTGTACACTCAGAGGCGGCGGCACCATTTTTTAGTTGTGGGGGCGAAAATTTCTCATATCAGTAAATCGAGGGCCGAAGGCCCGAGGCGTCGCGCCGGAGGCGCGACCCTTCTAGGGGGGTCCGGGGGCATGCACCCCCGGAAAAATTTCAAATCTAAACCCTCTGAAACGCTATTTCCTGTATTTTGAGGGGCAAATTTTGCTGCCAGACTAAGCTAACTTCAATGACATTTCTATCAAAAATACACATAGTTTTAGCTTTAGTTATTGAGGGCGACACCCCCAACATATTTTCACCATCTCGAGCGGCGAAGGTAGGTTCTGGAAATTTTTGAAATCTAGACCCTCTGAAACGCCATTTCCTGTATTTTGAGGGACAAATTTTGCAGACAGACTAAGCTGAATTTAATTAAACTTCTAGTAGAGAAAACGATTTTTGAGGGCGACGACCCACGCACCAACATATTTTGCACTACGTCGTCGTGAGCCCCGAAGACGCAAGCCGCTGCAAGGGAGTTTTGGAGAAATTTTTAAATCAGGACACTTTGAATGCCATTTCCTGCATTTGAGGGGAACATTTTGCTTGTAAACAAAGTTTGATGATGAAATTTCTACTAGAAAAAGGTCGTGGGGGACGACGCTCCGGTAGCATTTTCCCACCATGTCCAGTGCCGACGGCGCGAATCCTCACAAGGGAGGTCCTTTGAAATTTTGAAATCTGGACCCTCTGAAACGTCATTTCCTGCATTTTTAGGGCCAAATTTTGCCAGTAGACTAGCGAGATTTGATGAAATTTCTATTAGTGAAAATATACACAAGGGTTTCAGCTTGATTTTGAGTGTTTCAGCTTATTTTATCGTGGGGGCGACGCCCCCACGACCTATTTTTTGTGGGGGCGGCCGCCCCCACTGCCCCCACGGTGCCGCCGCCACTGACACTAGTCATGTCACAAATCTTTATTACAGACACGGGACACGTATACATATAATGGCTATGACTCCTGGAGGATCAACGCATCTTACAAGACAATCAGGTACAGTGATTTTTTTTTTACTCTAGCTTGACAATAGTAAATTTGCTATGATTAATGAGAAAGATCTTAGAGACCTATTGTTTTGTGATCAGTTACGTTCACTTGTGGCTAAAAAGGCTCTTAAGATCTCTTTGCCCTAACAGAACATTGTTTGAAATCACCAAAGATCATGTCAACATCCGGCAAATTTTAGCTCATAGTGTTACATCTATATATTCTGAACCTTCATCAAAAACAAAACTTATTAACTATTTCACGTATATCAGGGAAACTTTTCTGCAATCTGATAATCCAATTTGAATCTTATACAGAGAGGGAGCAGAGGGTAAAGCAGTAGTCGAGCTGGCAATGACCTTCATGGTTCCACCGAAACATACAGGAGAATACAACATGCCAAATTTGACAAGTGTGCTCACGAGCAGAGAGGAGCTTGGTGGCATTGATGTTGTGTCTGTTGAAATGGAACAGGAGTGTGCAGATCCGGATTCAGATCCAGGTTTGGGGCTGAATTTTCAAAATCTCTTTCCTGTCCACTTTCCTTAAAAATCATAATAACAAATAAACGGCTATATATGCATGTATCTTAGCTGATGGATGATCTATTGATCATGGCTGTTTCAGTAGTTAATGTTACTATCATTACATTAATGATGAACATTATACTATTCTGATATTATACTACAATCAGGGTAATAAATGTATGCATGACTTTAAACTCAGTAAGCAGTGTCATGTCATTGCATTACAATGTCAGAATTTAAATGTAACATATCCATTGAACTATCAGTCTTTTTAAAGATAACTTGAACTAAAAATTGCAGAAAAATTAAACATCTAAAATAAGCCATTTGCTGAAATGGAAAACTAGATGTGTCCTTTAAGGCTAATGACTGTTTACAGTTGCTATAGCTGCCCCTATACTATTCGCTACCATGAGATTAGAAATGTGTATTGTTGTTATTTTACAGATAAACTACATATTGTCTACATTGCTGTGGGCTGTTTGGGTGGACTTGCTGTCTTGTCCATTGTTGGTATGTTCAATTCTTCATTGTTCAATGTTTGAAGTTCTTACACCAAAGCATGGAAACAATTTCATCTTCATTCTGTCTAAGTGTCTATGAAACCAATGACACCAAAGTACAATGTTTTTGTATTTGATAGTTAACCTGATTATATATCATTATGATAGACTTATTCATTGGATGTAGACATTTGCACTTAAATAAACCCTTCTGATGTTATTGAACATCAAACTCTTGAGGATCATACTTCCAACTCTTGATTCCTGCCAACAGGTAATTGAATTAAATGTTGTCTATTACTTTGATCACATTGACCACAGCAGCCGATTTGGAGCGCATGTCTATTGCGAAAAATACTTTTGGGAAGCAAACAGAGCAAAATATTGTGGTATTTTGCAATTGCATGTTATCGTGATAAAGTAGCACTGCTTGCTTCTCGCTGCCACTGCCGTGTTAAATGTGACAACGCTGCCGTTTCATCGAAGTAATAATCTATATTCAATTCAATTACCTGATGGCAGGAATCAAGAGCTGTATGCATGATCTAATTATTTTGTTGTTCAATTACATAATGGTGTGTGGTACAAATGTCCATGTTCATTGAATGATACTATTATTTATTATCAATAAACATAATAAGAAAATTTTGGTATTTTGGTGTCACAAACACTTTAAGGGTACCTTCCTGCTAAGTTTTCCTACAAGCTGTTTATTGTCCTAGGATGGAATTAAGCCATCTCGCATCAATATTGTGCTGCCCTACATTCTATGCCTTGATTCATCCCATTTTGTTATTTTCTACCAGTGGCACTTGCATGCTATCTGAAGAAGAAGAAGACAGGCCTTTACTCAAGACCCTCTAGCAGGATAGGACCTTCTCCTCCTCCTTCAGAACACACCTATGAAGATATTGCTCCCTACAAAAACCAAAAATACATTGACAGGCAAAAAACAGTAGATTGGTTGGCAAGGATGGACCCTTATGCTCGACCTCAATACGAAAACGAAGACCAGCAATCTGAAAGGCCATCAACTAGCATGTCTGATAGACCACGCTTTGAAAACGAAAGTGAGGGTGGGTCTTCGGTGGACCTAAGGAGGGGCATTTCCCCCATGAGCGATGTCGTACAACCTGGAGGTCGTTCCATGGACCCTACTCGTAGTGTGTACACCCGTCCTCTGTATCCCAACTTGCGTGACTCTGTGACCCCAAGTGATATTAAAATGAAGAGATTAGACCCTCAGTACTGGTAGTATAGATCTGCCTATCCTACTGATACTATGCCTATGTTAGTGTCACCTTTCAAAAAGGATTGCTGTGCACAATTTGGAAGAACTGCTTATTTGATGGAAATGCAGGATTTGTACATCAATGGTGCTGCCCTTACCACTGGTCATAAGGAATCAATGTGAATATTGAAACTGATTCACAGAAACTGCGTAGCTAACAAATCAACATATGGAGGTGACAGAAGAGAGGGGGGGGGGCATTGATACAGAAATATAGAACACAAAAACAGAATTTCTACATGAGCTGTAACAAAAAAAGGAAGACTGTTCATCTGATCCAAAAAAAGTCACTCTGATATCCTCTTTCATCGTCTTTACCAGGTCTGTTCCTTTAAGTCAAACTGAAGAAATACTTAAAGCTGAGGTTTGAGATTTGACAAGGGTCTAGACTGGCAAATGATAGCACAATCTAATAACCTATTTTTGCTGCTGTAAATAGCTTGTGTTAAAACCTAAGTATAGGATATATTTGCTGCTACTGAGAATTTGCTTTGAAATCATGATTAATTGAATGGAATACTAATTCTATTATTTGTATTTACCAGAGTAAGCCATGACTTTTTATGACTGTAAATTGTGTTTTCTACCAATGACATGATACCTGTTATACTTGTTATACATTTTTGGAGTTCAAAGATTTGAACAAAACATATCTGTAAGAACCTTTTTGTGTTGCCAATTGGTGTAATTTTTTAATTACATGGTACTTACTTAATAGATATACCAGGAGTATATATGATGATGTTTGTGTTAAAGGCGCATTCCACTCCGTACGGGAGTGTTATTCTCCGATATATAAATTCTAGGAAGTGATAAAAGCATACTGCTTCACATTATACGATAAAGTACCCGGTTGCTCCACGTGCCTCAAAAAGCGTTCAGTCTTTTACTAAACTCCCCAGGTACCCTCTAATTGAATTAATCCTATGGCTGAATACAATGCAAAACTTTTAGGCAAGGTTACAAAACTAATTTCAGGTTCGCTAAGAAATCTCGTCTTGTTCTTGTATTCTTTGCTATCTTGTAAGCAATTAGCCTCCTCGGTGTGCTTAGCGAACCTCATTCATTCCGAAAATATGCACGATAAACAAAGTGTCTATGCGCAAAGGGAATGCATGGGTAGGGTCTGCATGGGTTTAGTAAGTGTCATATTGTTTTACAAAACACACATCGCACAATTCATCCCAAGGTGAATTCCACAAAATTCGTCTGATTATGTACTCATTGACACATCATCTATTGGAAAACACCACTCCTTTCTGGAGTGGAATGCCCCTTTAATCATATGTATGGCATCAAATGTCACACACAAAAAACACACACACAGAGATGTAGTCAAACTTATAACTTTGTTGGTTGTTTAAAAAAGCTGAGTTCAGTGTTGCTTTCTAGATCTAGTTTATATGATGGTCAGTTATATGGCCATTTAAACAAGAAGTCATACCATGTATTTGTCATTTTGTGCTGGAATATTGCTTGGATTGTGGCATATTCTGATCATAACCCATCATAACATAGAAATCAACATGGTCTCTGTAATATGTAAAGAAAAACTTGGATATAACTTTTTCTTTACATATTACAGAGACCATGTTGATTTCTATATTATGATGGGTTATGATCAGAATATGCCACCTATGGGTTTACTCACATCATATGATATCATAAGGTATTAACGTTTTAGCATGAGTTCCCATCAATAAGGTTTCAATGACACTTTGTATTGCATAAAGATACTCTGATAGAAATCTGTCATTTGTGCTGAATATGTTATAATGAATAAATTCTATAATTAATGAATATATAATCAACAACCATATCAATATATGATTCATAAATTCTAGCATTGAATTGTTGACAACATTTGCTGTGTTAAAGGCAATGTTATGTGGATGAAGTCAAATATTGAAGCAATATTTGCTGTGATTACAATGCTGCTTTTACCAAGTGCACTGTGACACAATTTTTCTCACTTTTTTTTCAAATGATCCTCACAGGTAATATTTTAATGTATTTTAAATATGACATTACCATTTTGCACATGCTTTCACTTGTTCCAGAAAATCTTATTTTACTTATTATAAAAATTTATTCTGAATCAAAGTTGATTACTGTTACAGTAAATGGCCACCACAAAAATAGGACTTAAACAAATTCCCAAATGCCCAACTCCAATCTGTGTCAAGGCAAAGAATGTGTTTGTAAAACATGCCCCTGCAGAGAAGCTGCTAGGGAGCCCAACGTACCCTACACAACTTGATTTTCCTGACATAAAAAGCTAACAATCAAAACCCTAGCACATCCACGACAAATGATACAAAAATAAGTTCTAGTTCTACTGCAGTGCCAAGGTCAGTCCCTAGAGGTCCAAAGACCTTGACCGTCGTCACAATATCATCACAATCCTTCCGTAGCTTCTGCTGCTGAGTTATGCTGACCAAAATATCCAGAAACACACACACACACACATAACGTTACGTATACACACACGCACAAGTACGGTATACACTGTAAACCATAGCGCCGAAGCAGACTAAATTTACCAACACACACACATCATGGATCCTTTCGAAAACACCATCATCGTAATCGACAACCTCTTCGTCCCAAGAAGACACTTATTCCTGCCGTCATGACCACTTTCAATGTGCTATCTAAGGCACAATGATCAACAAATACCTCCAAACGGGGCATCTCAACATCTCTTGGGTCTGTCACAATTTCCCGCCCTTAGGGTCAAGGGTCATGTACGAAGATTTCCCGCGCTTGGTGTCAAGGGTCAAATTCCGAGGGATGCAGATCAGAGAGAAGACGAGTTGTGTGGTAAGTTCAAGGAAACATCAAGTTCATCAGTACGAAATATTTAATCTCACTTTGAGTGTTCATTTGTGTAAATCTGAGGGATGAGGATTAGTGAGTCATTGATCATTCTGAATACTTAGAGTTAGACTCAGACACCTTGGATCCATTGGAGATCTTATGATACAGGTATTGCAGGCTACATCGAATGACTAGGCTTGAACTGATAATGATAAGACTAGGCAAAATGATCACTGCAAAGGGATTGAGTACGCACCGTGAACGAATGAAGACAAAGACACAACAGGCAGACGCCTTCCAAGCATCAAGCAGTAAAGTTACCAGGTACCAACTTCCCGGACACACCAGCCCCCCACCCCAGGCCACCCACGGAAAGATGACCTCATGACAGAAAAACACAGCCTGGAGTCCAGCCCTGCCAGCAGGATGCCGACCTTCGGGAGCCAAAGCTAACAAGGCTGGACTCCAGGCTACGGGAAGCAGATTTTGTTATGCTCTTTGTATCTTTAACACGACTAAAATTAAATACTTGATGAAACGATACTGACGACATTGAGATATCAATCACCTTTATTCTTTAATCTCCTCATAAAGCTGCTGTAAAAAAATCTCATAAGCAATTACATCATGATATTCAATTTTAGCTATTTTCAATTTTAGATATGCACACTGTATAATGTACAGAGCAAACTGAATCATTCATCAGCACAGCTAACCGCTCTAGTGGAAGATAAACGTCTATGTTTTCTTAGCTGTGCCAGACGCCTTATATACGCTTGTGGATCGTGGATTCCTGTTTGAGAATCATTGCTCTCACTACCCCAGCAGGTTTGATGCGGCTCTGTATCGGTCAGGTTCTGATCTTGATCCATCTTACTTTTTCCGTACATCGATGACGTCATTGATAGAGCACGTAGACGACCTTGACTGACAGCTGCGGCAACAGATGATCGTGTCACCCTTCTTTCGTTATCACTTCTACCACTCTGAGAGTGCCTGTCACCCATGAACACATCGTCATGTCCTTCAAAACCATTGTTCTCGTGACACCCACGCTCTATATCCTGCCCAGCAGTTTTGAAACGCATATGTGATCCCATCATTGTTTCTTGCAATCTCAATATTGTACCGTCTTTTTCTCTGTGTACATCTACCACGTGGTAGCTAGCATGGAACGGATTTGGACTTGGTTGGGTGAAAGTATGCCGTCTGGTTGGTGACAGGGCTCCACGCTCCGCAGTTAGAAGATCGAGCAGTTTTCTTTTTCTTGTATTCACCTGTCCGACATCGGGAAGGAAGTCACCGGGAGTTGTTTCTATGGTGTGTCTACCTCCTGTATCGACTTGTACAGTTGTGTTTTGATCTACGTCTGAAGTCGATGCTTTACTTGCTCTCCTTTTCTCCTTGCGACTTTTTGGTGCTTGGGAAATCAATGCCGTTCTCGTAACGTTAGGAGGTGCATCTTCCGTGTTTTTTGTTGCACGTTCACTCTCGTCTTCTGGCACTAACGCCCGGTCTCTGCTCGCGATAGATATTTCACAATCATACTGTGTCTGCGTACTGTTGTCTTTTCGCCTCTTCGTTTTCTTCTTTCTTTTCTTTTTCTTTTGTTTTACAACGTTAACAGTGGTCGGATTTTCTTTTGGTTTGTCGAATTCGTAGTTGTTTACGTCCTCTGCAACAGCATTGATGTCAGTCTCCTTGTGCTGAGCGAGGTCGATGCCTCGCCTATCGTCTATCTCCATCGGTGATTGTTCCTTTGGTTGTAGTACACTACTGTGCGTGACATCTGTAAGTTGTTCTTTTGACATGGAAGACAGTATTTTGTCTGGATTTTCGCCCGCAGGAACACACATGTACATCGACATTTGCTCGTCCATCTGAGATGTTCTGGTGTCATCGTTGCCTTCATATTGTTCTTTTGACGAGCAGGCACTTGCGTCTAAGATTGGTTGGTGGTGCAATACGTCGACAGTTTCGTCTCCGGCACAGTCGTTCTTCTTCGCTAATGGCTGATCAGCCTGTTTTGGTGTTTTGCTGTTTTTGCCCCCCTGAAGTTGATCTACTGGAAGCCCGTCGGTTATTGGCTGGTAGTTGTGCACACTGACAGGTTGCTGCTTTGTTATTGGAACAGAGTGCCTCTGTACAAGAGGCGGTCGACTTTCTACAGATGTCTGTGGGAGCACATTGGGTCGCGCTGCAAGGTCAAGCGGGGCGATTTTATTGAAGACGGTCCAGATATCTACTTTTACTGGTAAAATTGCATTGTCTAAGGTCTTTCTTGTAGCTCTCTCCTCAGCTGATTGGATATTTCCACTGATAGAGGCTTCTTGGCGAACTTTAGAAGCAGTTGTGGTATTGCCACATGACACCGTCGCTTCTTGATAGTCGTCCTGATCACCAAAAGGCGTCGCGCTTCTTTTTGTTGTCTGTGATGAAACGGTGGGTTTGTTCTGGTCATTTTTCTGTTTCTGGGTTTGTTGAGCATGTTTTGACTCAAAGTCTAGTCTATTCACGTCTCTGTGGTAGCAGTAGTTGACAAGCCTACTAATACCGATGCTGGCTCCAAATAGAATGAGAAGTAAGACCACAGCGCCGACTGCCTCGGGCAGCTCAAAGCCCGCGGCTGCTCCTGAGCGTACGGCCTGGGTTTGTGCTGTCACTTTTTGTGTGACGTTTGGCGTACCCGTATAATCATCAGTTGTGGTGACATTCTGGAATGAGGTCCTGGTGGTGTCTTGACCTATGGATTCAAACAACAAGTACATGTCACCATATTTTTGATAAGAATTTGAACGTGTTCTGCTGATAAAATCAACTAATTTACTAACACAAAACAAACAGATAACATTGTTGAACTATTGAAAGCAGTCGTTTCAAATATAAGAATTGTCTCCTCTCTGAAAAGTAAAAAGTCATTGTGTTTGAGGTCATATATGGCGACAAGTTTAACGTCCCCATCATAGCATCAGATCCTCCAAGTGCTAGTATCATCAAAAGCACATGAACTCTAGCTGTTTTCTATTGTTACGATTCTAGACTTACATTACTGACTTAGCTTTAAACAATGCCACCAAGCAGGTGGTGTTTGGGTAGGAAAATGTAGCCATTTAAAAGCATTAATCTGATCAGGAACATGCTTATGATTGCCATATCGTGTTACATCTAATTTGCCTGCGTAGCCATCTTTAGGCGTTGTCATGCGTATCACCTTTTGTTCTGTTTGGTATTGTTTCCAAGAACATGATTGCTCAACCAGGTGTTTATCGTACAGACCATTTCAAGTGCATAAAATGTACACCTCATGTAAGATTACTCACCGACTCAGTAACATAAGCACGATGTGTGCCATTTTATATGTGCCATAGTATATGAAATATTAAACGATGTGCCTTCTTTAATCGACACAGAATATGGATATACACTGTGCGAACCGTTCACACTTCGTAAGCTTGAATTCTTACCGTATGTCGTGATTCTACTCGCAAGATGCCCGTCTGGAGCTGGGATGAGCCCTTTTGTCAACAAACCCTACTTCCGATAATGTGTTTGCGGATGTGTTTCAATAGCAAGATATATGTGGGCATGCTTTCTGTGTGTTGTAGATACACAATTTTCCTGTAACTACGGGGTACTGAAAGATATATCTACATGAACATTCGAGTTATGTCGTGAGTACACGGTAACTTCCGACGGCGTATTCCTAACAGTTTGGAAACAATTCTATCACTCCGCCATTTGCATTATGGTAAGAAGGAAAACAAGTACCCACCTGTCTGACCTGTGACTGAATACGCGGGTATGAGAAGGAACAGCAACGGTACCAATCCCAGAACATCGCTAGAGTTTGGCATCGACTCCAACACTTTCTTTAGAACGTGTTAATCGAAGTAAAACAACGCCTGTGTGCGTGCTACTGTGGGACAGACAGCTACACCATTCCGGATCTACATCTGATGCTACCCTACGTGGCGTGCTTCTTGTCGGTTTACTATTGTTTGTCCAGGTCTCCATGGATTAGGATATGTGTCGCCTCGGGCTCACCAAGAGGCTGGACTAGGGTGTTCTGTCAGAAAGGGTTAAGTAAATAGACCATTCCAAGCAAGAGCTTTTATATAAGGCTGTCCTTTTCAGTGTGTTTGTGACACCACCGTTTACATAAGTGATATACTGATATCAGAAGAGTGAAAATAATCGTTTAAAGAAAAAATACCTAAAACCATTTGATTTATTTAAGTAAGTGTTACATGTAACGTAACTGTGCACTTGGAAGGGAAAAACAGGAGCTTATTATAAATATCTTATGATGTCGTAGCTAAGACATGGATGACAGATATGTCGTCCGTAATCAGCTACAACTTATGAAGAATGTGTCACGTCGACATGTCTTTGATTATAACACTGTTCGCATATGATAGACTATCCCACGAAAGGCGGGGGGGGGGGGTTATTCTGCATCAATTTAACAATATCCATATCTGTCTGCCTATTGTCCAGTATTGCCTTGCTTAATCAGTTACAGCCACCAGAAAATATCGTACATACAGATAATCGATTTGTTGCCCGCTTTGCTTTCTACAAATGCCACCTAAATCCCCAGGTGAATATCTAAGTGCCACCTCTCTACCGTGAAATGAACTGTGGCAACCTGCTAGACCGGTTTGACAGATCTTCTTGAATACGACGGCTCTTCTGGACTTTCCTGGCTTAATGACCCCCATTGCGCTAAAGATGGCGATCGCTTGGTGATCTCGCTGCGACCTGAACTCTATTTGTCTAACCATCGACTTCGTGATTGAAATACCCTGCAAAATGTGAAGACGTGATTTAAAAAAAAAATAAAAACACAAAGCGTGAGAATCGTTTTTATCTATAAAATTCGATGAGCGATCTGTCGAATTTTAGGTCGCAGTGAGGTCACCGCCCTGGGGACCACCAGTTGTAGGTACTGGACATTTCCACAAAGGGGCCCGGCCGGACAGTTTGGGGGAACGAAAAGTACGATATAAAAGACAAACACAAATCCGACCAAAATTGATTTAACAGCATGCCTTGTGCATATTCATTGGACTTTCGTTTCCATAAACAGACCGACCGGGCCCCAGGTACAAAATGTGACGTAGGCCTAATGCGTATAGTGAGAAAAGTTGCACCGCATGCGACGTCACTGATTCTTACTGATTTTATATTTAGCTCATGTGCCATGGAGAGTGTATCGAATGTCGAATATGCACATATGCTTCATCATACGTGAGGCATTGTCAGCACCATTTGACTACTTTCTTGGATTCCTGCGAAATGGCCGGCGTAAATATAGATGAAGTCACTCTTTTCATCAGTACTTGTCAGTTCCCTGGGACAAAGACCGGATGTTAAATTGTTTCTTCTCAGCACAATGGCTGTTCATATGTCTGCTGTCAGTTACGAGGAGAAGATATTAAAATACGAAAATGTTACATAAGTTATTGTCACTATTAGAATTACGTTTATCCAAGTTTGATGCTACATGTATTTACTACATTGTAGGCAAGCGCTGTCCGACAAATACTGACAATTGTAGTGGTGATTATCCTTTGTGAGATCGACCGTCTAGCTACCCGTGTCTACAAACATAAATCACGTATTTTATTTCTTTTTCATGTCATGGTAAATCGCTTAGGCCATAAGTAGTGATAAATTCCGAAGATTCTCTGCCTGTAGCTGTCTTACCGTCCTGATTCGACACGTCGATGTGCAAGCTTATCTTTCTGCTGCACACCAATCGGCACAGATTGCTTTCTTGTCGGTGTCACATACAATGTTATGCATGAGGGTACGGTATAACACGAGATTGGTAATGGCATTGTCGTTGGAAATCATTTGCCGGCTGTGCAGGTTTCCGACTGGTTCGACAGGTGGCGCTTCTTCAAGTTTTGACAAGACATGAACTAGAAGAATATGTGGCAATGGACAGACACTAGTCATTTAGTATACAGCCTCTTAACAATTGTTCCCTATACAAAAAGGAAGCAACTTTTAATAACTCATCTTTCTGGCATTACTGGCACACAAGCATGCCTTTTATGTAAAGCCCACTATCTCAGCTATCCAAAAAACGTTCGCGAAGAATCGTACGGCGCAAACTTCCGGGATGGCCAAAACAACATTTGACCTCTCGACCACTTTATAGTCCCTGATAACCACAAAAACTCAGCTTTTCGGCCCTAGTCAGAAAGTAGAAACCCTCCCCTGTCACATCTACCTCAAAACTGCCAGGATTTTTACCCATTTCACCAGGGAAAAATCTTGAAGTTTTAGACCCTGGACCACCATCAATTTGCATGGCGAATGGCCGGCGGATCCCCAAATGGATTGATGTGTTTGATAGATATTGCAGCTTATTCACATTCTTTTCGAATGAATTGCCCAAATTACTCTTCTTCTTCTTATGAAGCACATATATTTACATACCGACTTGACCTGTGGGGCCAAAATGAGAGACAAAGTCACTGAGTCAGCTACAGAAAAAAAGTCGAAGAATATCTTCTTCCCGTCCTTTCACGTACATTTGTAGTTACAAATGAATATTATGTATATCTATATATATGTATATAGTGCCTTACTTCACAAAGCACACTTGAATTTACAGACGTAATACTAGTACGTACTCCATTAGAATTTTTCGCTGTGGTGGGTATCCGTAGAGTGTGCATAGTGATTTAACGTGTCTAGGTATGAAAACAAATTATACGGTCTAGTAGCGCTCAGTAATTGCGCTTAGCTTCACAAGTTATGGGTTAGTGCCACTTTGACCTTTTCTGCAATAAGTAATCAACGTCCATCTCAATATACATAGTCATTGGTGACTAGTGACGGCAATGTGTAACACACGGTGCATGCATCTTCGCACGTATTGAGCTCAGCAATATTGCCGTTCTCCCAATTGAACGGCCTTCTTGATGAGCATTGGTCCACTGCGAATTGCTTCACGCACACAGTCTAAGTAAGAATAAATGAACAAGGAAATGACAGAAGTATGATTATATAAATATGGCAAGGGTTGCGATCTCATTTGGTCATACATCTGTTTCGGAAATGCTCTGTCGTTTTCGAGATGATGCACTTGAAGTCTCCGTCTCTGAATCACTAAGTTCCGCAACGTCGTCGATCACGGTGCAGGGTAACGTTCGGTGTTCTGGGTCGTGCTTCACGTTACCGTTGTTTCGTGAGAGACTCTTCTCTTCACCACGCTTCAGACCGTTACCTTGACCATGTGTTGGCGGTCTGACGTGAGCTACCTGAGGTTCATTTGAATTCGATGATGCAGTACTTGACGTCACCTGAAAACTAGAATCTGCAGTACTTGTTTCTTGGTAGCCACTGTCTCGTTTATCGATACTAGCGCGACTTCGTGGGCGTCCTGAACGTTCATTTACAGTTGTGTACGGTTCGAAATCTTGGCTGTCCTGTTCACTCGTGGTACAACATCCAGAATCTAGGACACACGATCTATAGCGTCCATGGTAACGTTCATTGGATTTGTGTTCTTGTGCCCGTTCTTTTTGCGAACCTTTGCAGTTATCTAGACTGGTACTTGTTGGGGAAAGCTCACCAGTAACGCCTAACGATGATCTATCCATCTGCTGCCCGGGCACGATATTGTCTTTGCACCCGACAACCCCTCTGTGCCGTCCTTCTTGTTGGTGCACGGCTCTTTCCACACTGCAAAGCGAGCCTCTTGATGGTCGTGTAAAAGACTCGGGAAGAATTGGACCATCTTTATCACAAATTTCGCGACCCTTCATAAGATTAATGCCATCGGGAGACTCCTCTCTTCTTTTTATGGGCACGTTTTGTTTTAGTATACTATCAGACTCACCACCATCCTGTAACCGTTGCCCGGATTGTCTATAATCTTGACTATACTTGTCTGTAGTCTTGGGTAATGAGGCCATGGAAAGATGTTGACTATGCAAAAAGGACTCACTGTTTCTGTGTTTTTCTAGATGAGTACGCGTCGGGATCCCCTCATTTCCAATCATTGTTACCCCTTGTTTTCCCGTGCTAAACCTACGACTATACATGCCTCCGGTTCTTTCCAAGCTAAACGTATCGTAAGTACTTGAGACGGACGTCCGCGAACTGCTATCATCAGACGACGCTTTGGTTCCTTGGACCTTAGTGCTGATTTCTTGCCCAGGAGTGATAGCTGCTGGCTCTGATGTAATCACCCTTTGATCCGACTCAAGGGCCAAACTGCTCTGTTGATGATTATCGCAGGTCCGTCTACATTCCTCATCTGAAGAAATCACCAGTTCATTAGCCTCGGGTCTGACCGATGGCTCCTGTTTTGCTCTCAGCTCTGAAGCAGTTATTCCCATTTTAGTACCACCTGAACAATTCTCATTATCTTTTGCCTCGTTAACACGGAGTTTGTAAATAGGGTCGGTCTTATCATCAGCCCAAGGATACGTCATAGTGGGCGAGTCCGGAGTTAGGTCAGCAATCTTTCTACCTGGTCGGCAAACGATGTTCAGCACGCAAGTATCAGAATTGGAATCTGAAGCATCAGTTGGTCGGACATTGCGTTGTTCCACTTGAAGTCGTTCAGATAATGAGAAACGTTGCAGAGCATAGTTAGTAGGGGAGTTATCGTCGGTACTGACAATGCTGGAATAGTTGTCAATATCCTGGTAAGATACGTTTGAGCTGCTCTTTTGCCTCGACAAGTCCGTGCTGCTTTTTCTTGTCGGCCAAGTTGAATACATTGATTCGGACGAAGGTGTAGTGAAGGCAATGTCACTGGCATCTGAGGGACTCAGGTCCTTTGAATGACGCTTGTCATTGGTAAAATCAGTTGCATAGGAATGTATTGGTAGTGTTAGGGTCTGCCTCTTAGCCAAAGACTTCCTTGTCTCGACATCAGTTGTCTCTTTATGTGAAGTGCTATTGTCATCTGGTGATGTATGTACAAGTGCAGGGTGAATAAATATATTTTGCCTCGACTCTAAATCTGTGCTCTCGTCTGACTCATATTGATGTGGTGGCTTTTTGATTGGTGGAGATGTTTTGATCGTGTCTTCTTCATCATCAAAACTTGGCTTTGAAATAGCCATCTGGCGAACTAACGGGCTTCTTCTTGTACCGTCTGAGGATTGCCGACTGGGTGTCCGCAGCTCGGAACTGCTCCCGGATTGACCGAGGGACGCACCTTGGCTCCTATAGATCGAACCTCCGTTATGTTCCTCGTCAAGCGGAGGTGAATTTTCAGACAGGATGTCCTCACTTTTTGATATAGTTATCGCGCTTGGACGTTCCAAAACTTGGACGTGAACTGTAGAAGGTCTTCGGACAACTTGAAGGGAATCGTCGGAGTCCATACACGAGTAGTAATCTAAATCCGACGACATGGACGCGTCCTCTACCTGGATAGGGCGAAAAAACGGTGTGTCGCTGTACTGCCGCTTGTCTACCATAGACTTATCCCTTACGTCAGGATGTTCGAGTCCATTTCCCACAGCTTCCTGACCCTGTTTTTCATGCTGTGTTCTATCCTCAGAGGTCTCCAGTGTGTCGTCTGTCCCTCCCCCCAACACACTCAACTCTTCCTCACTGCTTTCGTGGTCCTTTTCGTCGCCATGGACGTCGTCCCCCATGTCGGTGACAGCGTCTCTCCACGCGTACTCTCGGAATGCGAAAGCTAACGGGTACAGCGGGGTCCACAGCTTGGTATATGTCTCGGACACATCCGGAGATTCTTCGCTGGCTAGCCTCCAACCAACAACGGCATTGCCCGATCCAGCTATGCCGTCTTGAATAGCAGCGCCTCCTTCGGAATGTTTCTCAAGCACAAGTGTTTCACCATGAATCTCAGCACGGCATTCTCTCGCAGCATTTGGTGGAAGGCTGGGATATATCCCAACCGGAACGCTAGGCCGTCTTCCTGGATGGGGCAAATCTACACTACTCCCGGTCTCGTTATCCACGTGGTATTTTAAGTCGGAAGGCACACTGATGGTAGACATAACTCCGTCCGACATGAGTCTCTCCTCTCTACATCGCTTGTCTATCATGGAGACTCTGGAGTAAACAAGAGAGTTTTATTTGATAAAGACATCTAATTGGCATAATCATGGAAAAAATGGTTCTATCTAGATTATTCCTTTATGAAGGTTAGACATCCAGGTATACAATATTCAAATACATGATCTACAACTGCATTAAAAGTTAGATCTCCGAGATTTAGTTCCGGAATTTTCGAGCGACATCCATCAACCGGTTTTTCCAGTTAGATGTACGTATTGAATTGTTTCTTTCAGTTCATTCAAGTGTCCCTGAAGAAAAGTGATGGATGTTACTGGAAACGTCCGGAAAGAAATCTCCGTTTTTTATCCAGTTGTAGAGATTAAATTGTATTTGAATGTATAGATGATTGGTAATAAAGTGACATCTTTCTAACCTCCTTTGTAGTCGTCTGGCTGTCGGCCCATCGTAGTCGTACTCTTGTCTTACTGCAGAGATCTCCACCTCTAACTGGTGCATGAGGTTTTTCCGCTTGTTGAAGTACCGGTTGACGCTTTTGCTAGAGAGATAAATATCGGAGTCATAATTAGCTTCCAGACGTATTAGATTTATTTGCCAGTACTGCAATAACGTGACTATTGTTAAATTATTCTCTTGACTGACTACAGACAGCTCTGTGCTATGCTTCAGCGTTATGTCAATTTCCAACGAACATATTTTAACATAGAATTAACATACTGTGTTATGAATACCAGAGCTTTTGTTTTGTGAAATTGTTATCGACTTCGTCAAAATTTGTCCAAAAATATACACTGTTTTGTCAGGATTTTGCACATTGCTTAAATGAGACTGAAAACGATACGATCGATGTTCCAGTGCCCATTTCATCAATGCGAAACATCCTGTAAACCATGCAGATATAGAGGACACATGTAATCCACCACTGCCGGACTAGAACCCTCTTCAGGAGACAGGTCCCGTGAGGCTGCTGATCGAGCTCGAGGGATGACATGACTCACAAGAGTGGCGGCATCAAGGTTAGTATAGCCAGCGCGGGGGAATAAGCATAACGCGTGACATTAGTTGGACACAGCTTATTTCAGATCAGCTGGAATAGAATGGGAAATTATAAACACGAAAAAGGGAACGTAGGACCAAAATGGTTTGAACTCACAGCATGTTCGAAAAAAACCTACCTCAACAGACAGCTCAATACCCCGATAAAGGCAAATAGGAGTATACTGATGAACGCTTTGCTGCCGGCCATGTTTCCTTCCGCTACTGATGACGCCGAGAGTGCAGGTGGAGTTAACGTTGTATCTGAAAAATATCAAGGCACAAGATAGCATAAATGTAACATTCATTTCTCTTACGTAATTACAATCACAGAACCTTTAGTCTTGCGAACTTTTAGGTGTATGAGACATCCGAAAATTGACAACTTAACTGAATTTTTGCATGGAACCCAATGCCATCTTACATTCAGTATTCAGGATTGTTCAGCTTGCATTGACAGCATGTTGTTCTTCCTGACACAATCCAAGTGTATTCAACTTCTTCGTTATATACATTGACTTTCACGATTAGCAACAGTTAACCGAAGATCATCTCAATAAGACCACCTCAGCTGTTCGTCGTTTTTTATCTATACACAATGTACCTTTTCCCAGTTTAAGTTGTGTTTAAACCGTTGTATGACACAGACATAGTTTCGTGTGTCCTTGATGAGGCCTCATGATGGAGGAATGCCGTATCGGCGAGATTAGTGGCTTTTATTCGACTGTGGACAGAATTATTTCGATTTCCGCCTGCTAGGTCTATGATGCCCAACCTTGATGGATGCAAATTGGTAAGCTGCCAGCGGGAATCTGTTCCACTCGACATGGTCTATCTTCAGTCGCCTGAGGAAGGAATAGATTGTTCCACGCAATTCTGCCCAGTTGCCAAAGGAGATGATAATCCTTTAAAGATGAGGACACAATAAGGAAGTTTCGAGCAAAGTATGTACTATATTCCAAGATGATAATCTAACATAAATGTTCTATGTTTAGCATAGGCATTTGTTTAAATGATATTATCCATCCACTCTTTCAAAGACCGAACGGTAGGCTCATTGTTTGCTGTACATTGACTCTACTACATGAAGACCTTTACTTCCATGATAATCTTAATGAAGAAAGGTGCGACAATATTGGCATAGGTCCCACATATCTGTAATTGGTATATCTGCATAGGCGCTATCCCCTTTCCATAACACTTTGGACCTGAGCCACTACGCGTATACGATAGGCGAGTGATTCGGTCGTTCGACCAGCTACTGGCGGGTGAAGTTCATTTGTCTGTAGCCCGAATAAATCACGTTTTATCGTCGGCCGACCAACTCCTATGGTAGCAAAACTCTCCTGGCAAAGTTTTTCTCCCTATAATAGCCAGCGTAGTCAGTCTGGTAGATACTACCACAAAACCGCATGTTACCATGGTATTGCAGGCTGTCATGACCAGATTCCATAGTGAATATAGAGCTCCTATTGGACTGATTTTCACGGTAATAAAGAATCCTGAGCTCCTATTGGTAGTCCTGGGGAATGGTTCTCTCCAGTTTGCATTATACGGCTGCTAGATCTCGGGGTCCTATGGAGTATGGTCCGCAGCACATGGGAAAAGAAGTCTAGGAAGACCGCCTCTCATATACATGGATGTGCTCAAGAAGGACACTGGACTACAGCCGGAAAGCATTGAGAAATCCATGCAAGATTGAGACTCTAGGCCAGCCATGGTGGTTCGGTGGCAGAGGCGGAGAGGCACCCGACATATGTCAAGTCAAGTCAAGATCCCGGGGAGGAGCTGAGGCCCAATCAGTCCCTGGCGCCGAGAGATTTGTAACACAGGCTGAAACGTCTGAATCTTAAACTAACCGGGGGAGGGGGGTGATCTTATCTGTGTCTGTATTCTCCCCACGTAACTCCCATGGAGAGGCGCTATAAGATGATAAACATTGCTTGCAGTACTTATCAGAATCTAGAAAGCTTCCCAAAGTATAAAGTGTCTGCAGGGTTGCCGCCTTTTCTACAAGAACAAAGTAATGTTACATTGTGCTGGAATCATTTTATATACATTTCTTCATGAGTATTTTTGAATCCAGACTAACGGCCTCCCAGATATTTGTAGTAGTCGTTATTTTTGTCAACTTTTATCATATAATTCGTACGTAAAGTCCCCTTAAATGTCCAGCAGCTTGATTGGTGTACCACAATAAATGAAGAACCTGCAGTCAAATGGCATAGTTTGATCTGATATAATTTTCACTACAAATGGAATACAATAGTACGTGGGTGTCCATTTACTCATTATACATGATGATATGTATATCATTATATCAATTTTCATTCATTTATTAATTAGTACCTACTGAGAAAATGACCTAAATTACAGTTATCTCCGACAGCTCTAGTCAGTTACAGGTCCCGTTGAGCTTGAATACATGACAAATGCATATGCAATGTAAACGCAAATGTAATTGCAATAAAACTATACGTGTTCTGGCTTCAATGCGCGACAACTAGGCGTCAAGTAGGCGACAGCTAAAACTTAAATGGAGCAAAAAATATATTTCGTCATTTCCAAGGAATAAGCAGGCAACTGAGAATTCACGCAGTTCGAAAAACTCCCTTATGTTGCCCTTTGTACATAAAGCTCCGTGGAACGGAGACATTTATTAGCCCTTTTAACCGAGTGGAAAGATGTGTTTTGGTTTTTCGCTCACGTACTTAAAGGCTGCTCGGGTCACACGCTGTGCTTTCACACATATAAAGAGGTCATCTACGACATTTAAGAATTCCGCGCTGCTGCAATCATCCATCAAATCCCACCAAGCAGGCCTACATAAAGACATAATCGCAACTGTGCAGGACGCAACCTTTTAAGCTTAAGTAGAAATAAAAGCTCCGCTTGAAGATTGTTGGCGTATGCAACTTTTCAAATACATTAGGCAGTACCTGGGGCGCAATGACGGAGAGAATGATGTAGCAACAATAACTGAACCAGAATGGTGAGGAGAATATAAACAAAGGAGTTGTAGGTGATGTATTTTCTGATGCACAGAGAAGGCAAGGCATACGATGGGACTTCCTGATCATTTCAGTCATCAGTATGGGGAAATGTGTATTTGATACCACTAATCACTCAGACCGGTGTAGCGCCCAGTGTCACATAGGTTGAGTCGAGTTTCCTTGCTGCTTCAACAGCATGACATATTTCTAGAGAGAGAGAGGTTGCTAGCCCTTCCCCTTTAACGAGCTCGAGGCAACTCCTCGGACCTCAATTTTATGTCCTTTCCCAAAGATGAGGGTAGCCCCAACCGAGATGCCATACGTAGGATTGAACTGGGCTCTCCCAGTTTCCGATGGATTTGAACCAGGAGCTCTGTGCTACCAGTTGAGTTACAGGCAACTGAATATCCCCCATATTTAGTACTGCTGATATGAAAAGATGAAAGTTGTTATTGCGTGGTAGTTAAGCTCCCTCCCACACAGACTTACTGCTTACGGATGCAAATTTACTGATCGTTCAGCAGTGTTGTCACGGAGGGCGTGATCACGCACCAAATGTTTTATTTATCACGCGCTCTTAAAGCACCGCACGAGAAGATGACGGGAAATTCGTGCAATTAAGGCCTGAATCACGATTTTGGTTTGAGTGATGCCGTGACAAGTCTTCTGTGTCTGCCCAATGTAGCGCGCCGGGGGAGAGCGTCGTGGAAACCGGATTATTCAGACGGCCACAGTGCAATCTTCTCCAAGGCCATGCTCCGATTTGAAAGCATGGCTAGGGATTAGGACACTGAAACGAGACAAAGGGAAGGGAAATGACTTGATGACTTATCGGCACTGTTAGATAGAATTGGCCATTCCTCGGCCTACATCTACCCGTGGGCATTCTGGTAATGTATACGTCGAACAGGAGATGCAGCAGAGTAAGAAAAGTGTTACCATCAGGACAATTGACAGACCTTCCAAGAATACATATTACTTATTGAAGGGGAAAATCGCAGAATGTCAGCTAAAACCTCTTCCTGGTTCGATAGCTCACAGTATACACTCGATAGAATCCTTAACCGTAAGACTTACTTAAACGTAAAACTTACTTAAACGTAAGACTTACTTAAACGTAAAACTTACTTAAACGTAAAACTTACTTAAACGTAAGACTTACTTTAACGTAAGACTTACTTAAACGCAAGACTTACTTAAACGTAAGCGTATTCGATTATTTGAAATAACTGTCACAAGATGTTGGTCCCTGGTTGGTCATCACAATGCATCTCATGAGGCATAAGCCGTGCCGTTACTACACCGCTGGTGCTCAGTGGTGTGGAAAATGTCAAACTGATGGATTATAACGAACACACCTCGTCCTGGGCCAGGTGATGCCCCGTTGAAAATATTTATATCCACACATTTTGAACTACATTGGTCTTCTACTTACAAATTTGCATCCCAGCTTTGAATTGAAGTTGAGCCAGACGTTATCAAGTTTAGTCTTTAAATTAACTTTACAATGCGTGCACGGAATGCAATTGATGATGTCCTTTATTCGACCGAGATCTTGAAGACAGAAATCGTACCCCTTTCCAAACTGGACGATATCTTATGGATATAACAGTTACATGCAAGTTCACACACACCAGTCAACTCCACATGGCTATCATTTAACAATACATGTATGTGGACAACCTTCGCGCAACGAAAGTCTTTGTGTATTAGTTTTTACGGACGTAATGCCATGACCTGGCCATGTTCAACTCATCAGTGGATATATTGGTCGGGGCAAGCGCTACTCAACGCTGAGGTTACCGGAATGTACTTCCGCAGAGCCTTGATTGACACATGAGAAGAAACTTTAATTCGCACAACTCTTAGATCAATTTCCGACTGCCAGGAAGACCGATAAAAGACGTCCTGGCTGAGCGATGTTGACCGGTGCTGACATCATGTAGGAAAGATATCGCCTATTGTAAAATCGTTAGTAACTACCACTCGTAAATCCATAATGCATTCTTCCAAGACGAACTCCTCCTTCAACGTCGATCAGCAATGATTGACTTGAAAGGCTTCCATGGTAATGACACAATGTTGGGAAAATTTGTAGGATTGAAATTGACCTGTCATACAGGGACGTCTATTGCAGCGCTTACCGTTGGCAGTTGAAAGGATTGTGTCGAAATTTGCAACAAGTAAATGTCATGGTTACACAGATGGTATGGGAAGCGAGTCAGAGACAGGCCCTGTACTGACAGACTAGAAAAGGTTGATATTTTGCATTCTCTCGGCTGACGCCTATCTTAGTTAAACTTCTCACCAAGGTGGGCGGGCATGGCATTTGTTTCCGCAAATTGTTCAGCGTAATTTATTTGAAGTTGAAATGAATGATAAAATCTACGGGAGCCCTTATTCTACTTTCATAATTGCGCCAGATTATAATATCACTACATGGTAAGTACATGAATTTAATGTGATTTAAAGGGATGTACCAATGCGGCATCAGTAAACCAGAGGTATGTACACTTCAGACGCCTAAGTGTTCAAGACAATCTCGAGAAGGTCTCTATAACAACATATTTTTGATGTGTAGGGATCATGGCACCCGGTGGAATTATAAGAGTTAATAATAAGATGTTTCTGCTTTTTAGACTGAGAGTAGGGATGTACGTATGATGTCCACGCACGGCTTCCTCAGGTAATACACCCTGTCATGAGTTACAGGAAACATCGCATGACCGCAGATAGCACCTTCGAACACCCCGGGAATAACTGGCATTAGCATTCTGCTATAAAACAACATCTTGCTGGTGTCAGTTCCCTGTGGTATACGTAAACCACTTACTACTCCTGGAGATGTTCAAGCCAACATGTTAAATCACAAGTAATACGGCCTTGCGAAAACGCTGAAGTAGATGCTCTCTAGATCGATCACAACGCAGCTGCGGGGGGTCTAATTTCTCAATTCCGGGCATAATAGACAAGTGAAGATATCCCTATGATACATAATTGTAAGGAGACGCCAAAGGTAAAGAAAGTAGGAGTTGAGAGCCACAGTGATCCATTGCGCTTGCCGCACTGACTGGTATTTTATTATGCAGTTGTGGTTGTCTTACGAGACGCACGTTGAAGTTTTCACTGGTACGACCATTTGTCATGTTGGTTTTCGGCTTGTCTTCGGGGTGCCCAGGGGAGAGGTATTACCATGTAGATAGATAGTGGTGCCATGTTTCTCCGCAACGATTACCGGTTCTGCAAACTGTGCATCGATTGAATCTGGCGGGAAGCGGTGCGGATTATTCGCCATTGAGTAGCTATCTGACAGTGACGGACTGAGTGTGCGGGCAACTATCACTGCCAACTGCACGGCTTACCAGAGCTGCTGGATGCCCACCAGTTTTAGGTGTTTGTTCTTGCAGCAATTTCTCTTTTTTTTTAGAGAAATGCTCACCTGGCATGGGTACAACCAATACTGCCATAATAGCCTTCTGTGATCAATAGCTACGTCGCCCGAATCCCTTTGGGAAGCAGACGGGGACGTGTATGTGTAAATCACTACTCCCAAATATTGGGCCCCAGATAACCGTCAGCTATTTTTGTTATATCACCATGCAATCATAGACTTGATTTCTGCGGGGAGAAAGGTAGAAAAAAAACTGCTTACGACTGCTCATATGGCGTCAGTATTCTCTGTATGACTTTTCTGCATGCTCGTTTCCTTTGACAAAAGTTGACAAATTTGAAAATGACATACTCCCTAGTGACTAATAAAAGAAAAATATTGATTTACATCTAATATGCTCGGTTAGCCCACGGAATGCACTAAGATAATCGGTTTGTATGGTATGACCGCTTCTTCAAAAAAGCAAAGTACAGGTTGTCCATTAGGAAATGTTGCACGCAACTGTATAAAACTTGCGACACATTGAACCTACGTGTGCGATAGCTTTACAGCAAGGGCATTTATTAATTGTTTTTGACATAGCTGAAGGTATACCGGACGTAGTATTCAAAAATTTACATTAAATGTTGTTTTTTCAATAGGATCATGGCAGCTTTTGTCCTTTTAATATTGAATCAATAGTCGATAAGAATTCTGTGCTAAAACTAATAACGGTTGCTAATTTCTTTTGTAATTATAAATTCAAAATGCACTCAGATCTTTCTTTATTTTGTATTATACACGCTCATAATACGCTCACCACCAGTGATGTCTTCACCGTTAAGGACCGCGCTTCAGTACGAGTTTCATCAGAGCACACAGTTTAATACCACATAATGGCGCGGAATTGAGGGGGATGAAGACAGAATGCGAATGCAGTGATTCCTTTCACAGCTCATCGCCCGGGTGACGGCGCAGAGAAGCCGGGCTGTGACATGTACGGCTCGCCTTGATTGGATGGCAAAGGTTGTTCTTTGCTCGGCAGGAAGCTTGATCTTAAGCGTGCTGACCTGTGAAGAAGCTGAGAGATTGAAGAGTTCTCCGGAAAGAAATCCTGCCTAGAAGTGTGTCCTCTAAGAGCTTCCAAGGTGAATGGGTCCCTGTGGTGCCGCTGCGAAATTCTACACAATGTCGTACACGAAACGCCTTGGGAGAAGCATTGGAATAGTCAACACTTTGCCAGGGAATGTTGTCACAGAGGACCAGATGCATTGTGGCAATGACATTGAAATGTTCTTGGTTGCAGTTGACTAAATTTTGAGTACATATCAACAGTAGCATCTTGGTTACTGTAAATTATCACGATTATTCAACGTGCTCTATTAAGCTATCGTTTATGATTAACCGACATGCGTGTATGAAGGGTAGATATATGTTGATGTATTGGCTTTGGCATGACATCAAAATCTTCAGATGTTTATTAATCTTGTTTGGAGTATGATAACGCTTATCAGCAATACGTCAATATCCAAGCTAAGGTTCCCGGATGTATGAAAACTCACGTAGTTAAGAGGCCCAATCACAGGTGGTTTGGATAGAAACTGTTGCCTCGATATGATACAAACTGTTTGTCCAAACCTTGTATTCCACACGCACACTGTCTCCATTCAATGGTAGAATCTAATCAAAGGCCCGGCTTTGAAGATAACGAAATGAGGCGGTGAAATCCGATCACACACCACAAGGTGATGTTGTTATGTACGTGGTTAATGGGAACAATGGCTGGCCTTTCGGCTGACGCTGATGTCACTTTTCATGGTAGCGGCAATGCCAGCAATGCGCACTCATACACCGCGTCTTCCTGCAGATTCCATCAATCACAATTTGTCGCACCTACAGCACAGATGTGATTTGGATTGCCTCTCAATTATTAAGCCCCATCATATGTACATAAGAGATTATATGCTACCTCTGTTCACACACACTGTCTGTCCAAGAGTCTATTTCGATGTATGTCTTACACTTCTGTTATTGGTTAACAGCCTAAGCTGCTTCTAAAGTTGAGTCACGTACAGTTAAGTAATGTTTCTCCTATAGCGTCTAACAAGTAATCCAGAAACAACTTGTGGTAAACCCCACTTGTAATTTTGTATTAATGCAACCCCACGAGGCCGTCATTAGAAAGTATAATTTCAATTGATCTTTCCGTGCAATGTGCTAATTAGTTCCTAAAGCATATAGTTCCTAAATTTGTGTGATGTTTCTCTAGAATAATTAACATTTTGCAATGAAAAGCATAGGTTTAGGGATGACATATCTACGGATATCTAGGACGCGGTCATTTATGGAAACACCTCGCATTTGCTCACTAATAATGGCTTTTAAGATTAGATATACAGTGCGGATTACTACCACCCTGACAAAACGGGCCACAGCAAAACGTCACAGATGTTCTCCGAGCGCCTCTGAAAATTGCCCGGGTTATCCAGTTAGACACGTAATGTGTCGAGGTATACCTTATGCCAGGGGAACAGCAGTCCCACTGCTATTACACTGAGAAAGGCTTCCTTACAAAGTGTCGCGAGTTCTTCTGTGCCTCAGTGAGACTCGTGGTCTCCAGAGGGAGTCGCTGATTCAATGTGAAGTCATGGTAGAGCGACATTTGGCAGCAGACGTATTCAGTCATATCCGGGGATGTGATGTCGCTCTGTTGGACGGTGTTTTCCATTTGGTTGGCGTACACGCTCTGAATCGCGATCTTCTCATTACCGAGCAATCTGTGGATCCATCCATCCATCTTTGTATCAAGGCACGATAGTTGCAGGGTACCCGAACAAGCAATCCTTGGAACACACGCCAGGGCTTGTTAGAAAACAGATCTGTTTCTGGCTGTGTTGCTATGGTAACGGGAACAATTGGTTGGTCAGTGACATGATGAGGTCATACGTTGCTTCGAGTTGATAAAACCTTTCACTATCCAAGTCGTCTTTTAACAAAGTTTTCTTGATATTTGCGGCATTGTTTAACGCTTCTGGACACCGGTACCGATAATAACGTTTCGTCTGTCTTATGTCTGCCTTGATATCTTACGCGACCAATAAGCAATGACCAGAAGTACAGGAATATTAGCAATAATTTAGCAACGCTTTTATCAACTTAACACAGAAACATTTCGGTTTACTAGATGGGTCGAAACAGAATTGCTCCCTCCTCCACCACCACCACACATGCATGTGACTCGCCACCCAGTATGATATATTCCACTTCAAAGGAGGAGGAAACGTACTTGCTATGAACGATAAAAGTAGCTGAATTTACACTGATACCCCACTATCAACTTCATCATCTCCAAAGGATGTCAAACGCTTACTTTTATCATAGCAGTACAAACCCGCATCTATCAGAATCTCCCTCATATGAATGCTGGGTTTGTGCCGAAGTAAGGTAAAACATTTCATGTTTCAAGTTCTGGGTACAGTTTTAGAATAGTGTTTTAGATAAGCAACGTTAAGCCTATTGGCAAACTCTCATGTGGCACGTCTACGTTTAGATATGCGAGGGCTTTTACGGCTGTTGTGTAATGGCGTTGTATGTTGTTGCATTATTAATAATCTATCGTTTTCGACTCTGTCATTCCGAAGGCCTTCTATCTGTTCGAGTCCTCCGTTAGCACACCGTTTATTATCCAAAAGTGATATCCAATTTTGTAAGCGTGTTTGAATAATCTGGTTGTAAATGTAATTCAGATGTCGGCATATGTCATTTGTGGGATAGACTCAGGCGGGCCCCGGGCCAATTGTTGCCTGATACCTACGCGTCCTGCCTGCAAGATCGTGACGGGCTCATAGACGGGCACAGGAGAGGCAGGATTTCATCCATCAAACCTGAATTTTACGCTCCAAAGGCGGCTCTGGTGATAATAGGGGAGGGGCGTTCCGACATTCACAGTGGTTCAAATCCTTTTCACAGATTTCTAAGTGTTCTACCGCGTCGATGCTTATTGTACGTCATGTGAATCCTTAAAGCTGCGACGTTGCCTTTACCGGGCAAAGAGGCAAATTGTTTGAAAGAGACGTAGTTCCCAATCAACCTAAATGTGCCGACCTTGTATCCCCCCTTGATCCCTGTTGGTTGTACATTACTGCACTACATACATGGACCAAACGATTAAGCGGTGTATCACATCTTCACCTTACTCCCAGGTCGACCGTTAGCCGTGGTAAACAGCGGCAACGGTCATCAATATTCAGCACATCTCCCGCGGGTCTCCGCGCCTCTCTTATCTCTTCGGCTACACGGTATCTCCAGCTCTACTGGACCTGCCTCCGTTTGATGGAAGGTCTGTTTGTAAACCTTTGTACCTCCCTTTTATTACACCCATTGATAGGAGCGTGTGGTGTGGGCGTGAAAGACACCTTGAGCTAGACAGATGGCGTATGGGTGTTGGTCCTGACAAACGGGTATATTTGGAAAAGTGATGATTCCGGGAGATACCCAGGCAGGTGGAACATCCTAGAATGTCCCAGCGGCCTAGACCAGCCTGCCCCGATCGATAATTACCCCGTACTGATTGCATTGTAATGAGAAGGATAATGAAAAGGCTTTACAGAGGTGGCCCAGATTCAGTTCACCGTTATGTGTAATCAGAGTGATCCCTTTATTGAATTAACAGCCTTGACGTGGACCAGATACACAAAGGACCAGGCATGCAGTGGTTTCGGAGTCGTCTAGTGCCGTGGTCTGAGGCGCGACATTGATATTATAATGTAATAAGTCACTGTGCCCTGGTATCGACTGTTGTAGTATATTTGATGAATGCTGTTTGGAAAACAAATAGCACAGGGGTGGAGAGATTGGATTTTTACTGACAGGATGACGACGTCGACCAAATCCTAACCAGTCATTGATCCAGGCGGGTCCATCATCTAAAAGGATGTGGCCACACAGGGCAGAAATAGAACGTGCTTTAATCGACGGGAGAAGAGTATCGACGAGCTATCATATACTTTGTTTTAATTAGAAACACGGGACCAGATTCATCGATTGTCTTATATATGAAGTACCCAAAGGCACTGAGACGTCAGAGCCGACGTAGCGGATGGTGATTGGAATGGACAAAGCAGCAGATGACCTAGAAACTCTTCCTGAGAAAGCTTAGATTGAGACTCATGGCCCCTAATTATGAACTGCCCGTTTTAGGTATGGTGGCACATAGAGCGAGGCTTTGGCGAAAGCTGAGATGTGATTTGCTGTTTGTTTTATCTGACTGTTTAAGCGCTCTTCACGTCTTATGTTTGCCACGTTAAATGTACTATTACTGATAGCAGGTGCCTGACTGTGTAATAAATGGCGTGGTCGATAACCTGAACAGTTAATATACGGGTCAATGTGACAGACTAAACGCCCACATTACAGGACTAAATGCCACCTTATCAGACATGCCAGGCAGCGAGATAACATTATAGCAAGAACTTAAGAGACTGAATGTTTAACGGAGATATGGGGGGCAATATCTCATCGCCTTTTGCGACTATCTGACGGTAGCCCCTTCCACCATTACGGATCTGTCAAAATGCTTTGCCATAGCTGTGTCCGCAATGATGTTCTTTATGCTCAATACTTGGAACGTCTGTTGCCATTTTCACAGATATGATTTGACAGACGATAGTGTTACGTTTTCGCCCACCTACCGTTAATGGTCTCCTGTACTGTTGAATCCTCCATCGTGAGAGATTCAAAGATTGGTGGAGCGTGGACACCAAACTGCAAGCCGATCCCCTACGAGACCCTCCGGGACTGCTGTGTGCCGGTCCGCAGCATGTGTCGGGGCGGAGGCGTGGACGTGAAGGAGGAGCTCGGTGTTGTAACCACGGCCTCCGATCATCCTATCTCAGGTCCGATCAATGGAATGTGACCACCCGAAATGTAAAAATCACACTGCAGCTCAGCCTTGCAAAGCTGCTCTCCATCGATTATTCCCAGCAGAAATTCTCCGCAACAACTCTCCGTTTGGTGCAGAGATGAGTTCTTTAACGCGGAAAAGCAGCTGGCACTGCGTCTAACACCCGACAGCGAACCTCACACAAAGCACATCCCCGTGGAGCAATCACAATCCGCTCGACTCGAGCTTGGACTGGTAATGAGGAGAAAATGGGCGCAGAAAGCAGCATGATCAGGCGCCGCGCTGCTCAAACAAAGTGCCAGGCAAGCTCCTGCCGCATGCCTGCACCCACGGATAGATGTCCTCTTCTGAAGGGCCTTTCATGTGTCCGTATCTCAGGACGCCTTGCGCACACACAAAAGTCATAACGACCTGGCTATCTAAACCCTTTGCTGGTTAGGTAAGTATGGTAATCGCGCCCGGCGTCGCGTACCTTCTACGGAGAGTGCGTTCTTTGGCGCCTGTTCCCTGCGCTCCCGTCGGATCAATGCCGCATCAAATATTCAGTTTGCTTTCTTGTCCCTACACCTCGGGCAATGTCGGCCTGCTTTCAGGTCCTTCATCTTAGAATCCGATTTAGGCAGGCAATGGCGTCTCAGAGATGGACACGATCCATCGCGAAGGTCCAGGTTAAGAATCAGAGCATTTCAGCACTGCGTAGGTACTGCGGCGGTGAAGAACGCCTCACGTACGTAGAACCGCGACTTCTGGGAAATGGTGATAGCCAATTTACGACATATTTTGAAAAGCCAGAAATAGACAGCGGCGCCGACAGAGGCTATTTTTAGTGATGTTTTACAAGCATCTGGGTGATGAAAGTAAATCCCTACATTCCAGCCACGAGAGACCCGTCACAATCTCCCAGAAAGTCAGGTCACGTTAATATTATGATGTGATTATAATTTAAAAAGAAAAACGACATCCTGCCAAAAGGATCTCTTGCCAAATAGATATGTAGTTGCAAATTGCCTGCAGTATTCGTTACTGGGAATACGTGCAAAGCAATCGTACTTATATAATGGCGTACACGCCACGACTTACAGTAAGCAACACACTAACAAGACGCATTTAATCACATTCAACAAATGCTAATATCATTCGTAAATCAACGGTTTACTTTAGGCAAGTGGAAGATAAATAAGAGATGCGCACCAGTTGTAGTTGGATGTAGGAGAAACTATATTTCTGTGTCTCATTTTGAGCCCTGGGCGTGCATGCAATGGGTGACCGATTTCGTTTTATGTTGTACATTTTATGGCTTCTAATGTATATTTCTAAGGTACATTAATTCTGCAACTAATGCGTTTGGAATTATATTCTATGTAGACGTAAAATGGAACTGGAATGTCAACACATCAAATCTGTTTTAGTTTAAAACCAAACTATCATAATGTTAAGAAAAAACAGTTCATTATTCTAGGATGATCGTTGCTTGCCATTATTTCTTTATCAAGGTAACAGGTACGAAGCGGTTTTCGAACGTTCTGTGAAAACGATCTATTATTTCACAGAGGTGTCTTTCCTTGGTGCTGAATATCCTGTGGTGGTACCCTGCAGCTCACTGAACCTTCTCATCCCTCTCGTGGTGTCGTACTGAGTAAATAGGCCAATCCCAGTGACATACAGCCTGTTGCTGCCGCCAGATGTTCCTTTTAGGAAGTCGCCGGGGATTTATAGGTGTGCGCCAATCCACAGTTGATACAAACTGCTTGTATTTATAGTAGCGATAGAAAAGCCTGATTCCCGTTCATGCTGCTAGTATTGACTAACGTTTGTGAGGGTTGAAAGTCTATAGATAAAGCTGAAGAATTATTGTGCTTGAGTACAACCTTTTGTTTCTTGCTTTGCATCTTTTTATTTTGGCGTTTATTTCAATGGTTGATGTGAGGCGCAATCGGTGCGATGTCATACGGACCTCAGCAGTGATGGATGGTCTGTGATTCACTGGGCTGTCTTCGTGGCCTGGTAGATAGTTCCGCTTGACTTATTGCCGAATGTAATGGTATTCTATGTGGTGGGGTCTCCAGTACAGCGTCTCGGCAAGCCCATTTATTGTCTTTAGGGGTATTTGATACAGTCAAGCGCTTTTAGTGGAAATCACTGTACGCTTGTCACATACACACGTATAAAACAAACGATACGTGGGCGATAAAGTTGACTTAATTGCTTTGGAAGCGGGCGTGATAATGGAAACGATTAATTCCGGTAACAAAGGCTCCTACATTGGTACATTAAGTACCTGTTAATAGCATTTTCCAGCGCCTAAACTGAAAAGATTATGATCAAGTATGACTAACGATTAAACCAAATTGCACTAATTTGAATACCACATGCCAGTGATTTTTTGCCGTGTTGACAGGTGCATGTAAATATTAGACTAATCCCTAAGCGCAGCGCTATTGGAAGGCATATTCTTAAGCGTTCACAACATCTCAAAATATACCTTGGAGCTAACGGCCCTGGTTCGCACCTGGGTGTGGACACGACTGGAAAAGGGTCGCATCAACCTTCCGAATAGGGGAGCTTATGGTCAAACCTCTGTAGGTACGTGAAGGAAGCAACACACTCAGTACAATGCTAAACTTTCTTACAACTGTTGAACACAAAGCTATACACGGATAAAATTTTCAACGACCACTGCCACCTTCTTCAGGATCAATACTGATGACCAATCACTTCAGAACGTAAACTCCCGAGAGTTACCGACACGTGATCTTATTAACACGTGATCTTGCGGAAACGTGACGTCACCAATTGGTCAAAGGCGAAGAAAGCGGCAGTGGTCGTTGAAAATTTGATCCTTGAATACCTTTGTATTGTAGGAAACGCCGCTCTGATTACTACCAACACAGATGAGCTTCCATGATAACAAACACACTTATCGACCCGGCATGCTTGGTTGAAAATGCGTACTTGGCGAGGACAACATGCTGTTCCACTAATAGCCAAAGTCACTATCTAGGGACGTGCGTCACATTGCATACCAAAAGATGATAAAATTACATAAAGATCCCTTCCAGTTACACGGAGACAAGATCAGCTTTGGTACGTTATTCCCCAAGCACCTTTATAGACTTAACTGTTGAGGTTAGGTCACCTCTCTTGCGCAAGAAGTGCGGAATACAGATAATATGAAGTGTTTAAACATTGATTTCCATTTCCAGTCACCTGGGGATTAGTTTTACCTTCTTCTGAGCGACAAAAGACCACCCACTGACACCCTTAGGCCGGTTGGTTGGGTGCCAAAGTTACGCATGGCTGGAGGCGGAAGGATTTTGCGACAATGCTTGAATTATAAAACAGCGCAGTGTCGTCTACGAAGGACTCAGTTATTCCATGACAGAAAGTAACTAGAATTTTTGTACTTATGTGTGTTTGACATAATCTTTATTGCAACGTACATAAGACGTACTTAAAATCAACAACAACGTACGAGATGAATGAGTTACTCCTTAATGCTATTTTCTTGCTAAGGTTCATTTTTAATAATCTCCAACTGTCAGTAAACGAATCCACACTAGTATGGATAGAACGTCCTGGGTCGTCAACGGTATTTCCTGTCATGTGAGGGGAAAAAGTCTGGACTCGGGCAACACAACAAAGATTATAATATCTCCGTTTTACAGAGGTCAGCAGCGTAAAAGGACTCGCAACTTCAGCAAAATGCTAGGACGCAAGGGTATTTAAGGGTGGGGAAAAGTTACAAAACCGTTCCTTGATGGAAGGATGTTTTGACAGTATTACATTTCTTCAAATTGATTCATTGTACCCTCACAGCAGCCCTTCTCCTTCACAGTCTTTGCATTACGAGGGAAATGTTATTTGGTACACCATACCTTAAATACTTCAATCACAATCCAGGGGCGCCATAACCACAGGAACGTGACGACACCCGTGCATGTTGATTGGATCATGTGTATGCACATCGATGGGCACTCTGCCATTTGTGTACTCCCCTGTGTAATGTTGACTAACAAAAACACATTTACCACGCATTTCAAATGTCTTAACGTTGATTAGGAGGGACATGTTTTATGTCAATACATTCAGAAAGTAGAATAGGAAAGTGAAAGACAGACTGTGGCTTGTTGTTTAGCTATCTGCCCTCCCTCAACTCTTGAATAATGAATGACCGTTTTAACCGACGGAAGCATTTAGCATCAATCATTCAACCGGTATAGCCTGTTTGCGATTTCTTATTCCAGTCACTGGGCTTGGCAGCTGCCATGGGCGCCATGTGATGTTGGAAATACTTGGAGGCGGTTTCATTTAATCTCCAATCAGAATTACCAGTGGCATAAGATAGTATCAATGCTGGCTGAGGAGTATAGCTCACTGGCAAAGGGAGTCATCAGCCACTCTGGTAGCCAAAAACACTTCTAGGCCGGCTTCACTCCTCTGGCAGCTTTTTGATATCTTCTGCAACCGTAGGATCTGTTTGGAGATTAGGTTTCATTTAGCGTATCCGCTTAGGCAAATAACTTATTGATGATGATGATGCTCTGTATTCTGCAGCTCAGTATGCCTGTAGAAACAACTTCTAGCTACAATCAATAACATACTCCCAACGGCAGATTGGTACCCCTCTTCATCTGTGCATTGTCCGATGTCGAATACATCCTACCAATCACTTGTTTCTCGCATGCCAAACAATTACTTCCCCCTAGTCTAGAAATGAGGTTAAAGCCAAAGGTTTTCCTTCTATGGTCTTGTAGATGGCCCATGGCTACATTATATCTTATTCTGTCTGAAACCCGTAAGAAGTCAGGGGTCAAGGCTACTGCTGCAACTTGACGCCATTTTGTAGTCCACAGCCATCAGCTGTTTCGCCTTGAACATCGCGACGTTTTCATCATTTAGTGATATATTGCCTTACCTTGAAGTTGGAATGGCTTGAAAGTCTGTCGGGAGCCCAGAAAGCTACCAGATGTCAGAAGTCAATAACCGTCAACCGTGACCTGGGTGGTGAAATAGGTCACGCTTAAAATGAAATATCTATTGTCGACGGCTGGTCAGCATCGAGAGATATGACAACTGACGGTTTGCAAAAAAAAAAATGATGATAAATTCACCGCACATTTATGCTAATACTAAATTGAGTAAAACAATAGTATTCCAGAGGAATGAAATGCATAGATAAATCGTAGGTGTTCCTCAGCTATGTAAGCTTCTTTCTATGTTAACTATTTTATCGGTCAGGTTTCTTATCTACATGCAATATAGGAGATCAATTTTCCAACATTTAATTAAATAAGGGGTTGGATTAATTATTTTTATTTTGATAGAAATAGGGTTGTAATTTAGAGACTTCTAAAAACATTTCAGCACGATGGGTTTATAATTTGTACGAACTAGTCGTCCTAAATCCTCTCCCCTGTATTCCTTTTCGTTTATCATAACTATACCCTTAGTAGTTTACCAATTTGAAAGTTTTTGTTACTTGCAAAGGAATGCCTTAACCCTAAATCCTAGCTCCCACTTCTGACATGATTGATAATCATAGTATCCATGAAGTACGTACACTAGTCCTATGCTTTGCAAAGAAATAAGACCGTGCCATCGCTGGACAAAGCTTTACGATGACTTATCGTGGCCGTTTGTGTAAACTGGGACGTCTACGTATTTACATATTGAGTACAAATATTGCTCCGTTGGGTGAAATAAATCCTAAGCCCCACAAGCCTTCGTCAGTGCCTTCGCTAGGTCCGTATCATGAGAGCAATATTGACTCGATAGATAAAGTTACAAGTAATGAGGGGGGGGGCAGATTTAGAAGCCAGTGTCATTCACATCTATTTCTCTTGTCATAAATGTACCGGCGGACCTAGTTTCGTTGCCTGCTTAGTTCTCAGTTGTCTTTTTCGTCTTCTGTCTCTCTATTTCTCTCTAGTCTCTTTCTCTCTGTCTCTCTGTCTCTCTGTCTCTCTCTCTTTCTTTCTTTCTCTCTTTCTCTATATATATATAACGGTATATATATATATATATATATATATATATATATATATATATATATATATATATATATATATATCAAGGAAGCCTGCTACAAGGAAGTGTGTGAACAAACGAACAGACAACGCTAGCAACACCCCCCCCCCCCCCCTCGTGATGTGTGGCGCCAGTAGTTAATTCCTCCATCGCCACGCCAGGTTACGCCATGGAAGAAACATCATGGAGACATGGTTGCATGTACTTCTGCAACTCTTAAAAGCGTTGAAGGTCAGTAATTGGATCATTTTGAAGGTTAAAAGATGAATTGGTAGTCTTAAACCATTGTAAGATTGTTAAGGGATTATTTCCGGCGTAATCTTCGTGTAATCTTCTCTGCTAACTTAGAACGTTAAGACTGGTTTAAAGAATATCAACCTCTTTTAAACTAAGTGTGTAAATCCCTTTCCCCAGATTTATACCTTTGATAACAGTTCAGCCTCGCAACGGGTCTCAGGTCGGACTGATCTCTGAATGTGTCGCGGTGTGCCTTTTCTTCCAGGCGTCTGGAGGCCCGGTAATTGCAGATATCGCGATAATGTCCAGACTGGTGGAGACCTCAGATAGCTGCAGCCTGAGGTCATGCTCGTTCGAGTGAGGAGGTTTTTGTGTGGGCGGGTTTTGTGAAGGATGGATGCGGCAGTGCCAAACTTACGGGATGGCGCAGCGCTGGAGGAAGATTTTACGTCGTCTTTAACAACAGTCAAACCATTGAGCAGCTTTGTACACCACTTTAGTGGGTGTCTTACGCCTTAGGGTACCGGCTGTACAACATAGATACAGACACTTTGCAGGGGAGGGGGGCTGAAATAGGCTAAGATGTAATGGACCATCATCTTATTGAAGGCAAGTAAACCAACAGTCCAACTTCTCCGTTTACCAAAGGTTGTTGTAATTTATATATAACCACGAATTTAAAGTTACGTTTATTGAGAAGCGGAGCACGTATTTTGTGAAAAGCACTGTCTGCAAGTTTGCAGGTTTTCATTTTGGCAGAAGTTCTGTGAGGTTATCTACTGTTAGGCTACGCCAGCCGAATGTTTCAAAATGTTTAAAACATTCCGGAGATGATGAGAGGTTTGGAACGGATTGGGACTGGCTGGCGACAGGTTGACATGTACAACATAGACGTTTGGGTCATTTAAGTGAACCCCTCTCTTGAAAATCGCTGGCCGGTCATGCCCATTCCAATTCGCAAAACAATTGGCAATCGGTTCAGGATCAGTACGAAGGGAGTCGGTAATCTGCGGCTAAAGGTCGGGCCCGGGATGGTTGGAGTATGTTCGAAAGCATTCGGGGCTCGGTTGGGAGTACGTGCATGACATGTACACGTTGTGAAATGGTTGAAACATGGTTGTCGTCGAAGATAGGCGTGGCCTAAAACTGACCCGACTGCTCCCAACCCGCCTTTTTCTGGTAGAGCCTAAGGGCAAGGTCAAGGGAAGGTCCTGTATGTGTGACAGGGCCTCTATAGACTAATTTACAGTAGAACGTAAATTGTAAAGTGTGTAAATCCTTAGATATGCCGGGAGATTTTCATTAGTGTTAAGAAGTCGGGCGCAGCGCCCCAGGTGTCAGCCCAGACGACACGAACGGTGAACTGTGCGTAGTCTTGTCACGTTAAGGGTTGTAAAGACAATCTTACAGGCATACCATGTATACATAATGCACAACAATCATCGAAAAACGCGCTTCAATCGGTCGGCAGGCGAATAAAAGGTTCACTAAATTACACACTATCACGAACACGCGTGCCATGTGTTCATCGACGTAGTTGTAAAAGGCTTCATGAAACGCATGAATGTAAAAAGGAAGTCTTCCGTGCTCTGAATGAAAGATATTTGAAAGTGTCCCTGTCATGATAATGAATCACAAATATATGTTCATTGAAAGAGTTTTCGAAGAGAAACACAAGAACATACATGAGGTTGTGCGAATCACACAGATATACGGGCAGCCGTGTCACTTAGTAAATGTAAAATTGCACAAAGATCCATTCCAGGATCCCCCTTTTCCCCACCAAATGTATTTTTGCCGGAGATTTGGTTTCTCAGACAGGTACTAGGTGTCTAATCTGTAGCCTGCTTACCCCTGTGGAAAACAGTTTTTTTTTGGTATTCGCTTACCTTGACGTTGAAGGTTAGAAAACTGCACTGCATATTAGATCAAGAGAATTCCGGATATAGTTTTATATTCTGCAGCAATCACGGGGATTTCAGATAGGTTTGTCCATTGGTATACTCTAAAGGTATATGTGTATGCGGTCTGTAAATTATGTCAGTAATGTTAACTTCTCTTGTGTGATACCATGCCTAGACTCGCAATATAGTCGCATGACAGTAAAGAGAACCGTTTGATGATGCCTCCCATAGCGTTAGTATAGTTTGCATTTAATGATTCGGATAATGAGAACTTCCGATGAATTCGAAATATGGATCAAAATAGTTTTCCCGATGGCACCATAGACAGGCGTGCACCATCAAAAATCCGAGGAGGTTTGAAACCCGGATGGACTTGGAGTTATCACTTCAGTCCCATTTCATAGTTCAGTGACCCCAAGCCCCTTCCACTCTCTTCAGTGTCATATAATCCACATCTTGAGACATTAATTGAAGCTTGAAGATCAGTTGATGACAATGTCTGACCTAGAAAGTGCGTGTGTTAATCTCAATGGTGACCACCACACAATGGCATGACGGACATCTTTACCCCAAGGGCACACAGAACCAATTTCTACTCGTACCACGATAAGATTGTCATCGATTTCATTTCTTGTTTACCGTTACAATTTTAAACTACTTTTCCTGCTTACGGGCACGTAGGAACCACCACATGTTTATGACCTGTCAAAGAGGAACATTTTTATGCGTGGTCCATTTCTTGTGACTGTCTGTTACCTACAACAATGTTTCACAATTGTTTGACCAAACAGATACGTGTAATCTATGAGGAACTCTGAACAAGCCCCTTCCCAATGTAGCTTTAATTGGGAAAGCAACTTCACATTTTCTTTAAAGCCTAACCTCAAATGATATGTGATTATTTCGATCCAAGTAATGATTGCTACTAGAAGGTTCGGAGCCAGGCGCGAGATAAGGACTGCAACACAATTTTAACTCTGTGGCTAGGAGACAAGCGCGAGAACCGTTATTAACGGTCACGACTGGGGTTTCAAACATTTAAAAGTTCAACTGCTAACTTCAAATACTTGGACAATGTTACAACACCTCTTGTGACACAATTAGTAAGGTGGTATTGCAAGGGTTTGACGTCATTAACTCGTACATAAAAGATTGTGATTCTAGTCAGGGTAAAAAATGCAACAGGACAGTGGAAGTTAGGGAACCAAAAACACGATGATCTCTTTTGACCAACCATTGATGGAATACTGAGGCCAGGGCACAGTTAGACGTTGCGTGCATGGGGGGAAATGACTCAAATGAAAGAGACGCCAGTTCCCAGCCGATAACACCGTCATTTCCAAAGGATTTAACGGCGGGTATTCAGAGGTCTCGCCTTACTGTCTGCCGTGGGACCAAGAAAAGCATTGCGCTTACCGCTGCATAACCTACCATAATCACTATCGGACAAACCATTGCACAGTGTATGCAAATCGCCTTTCCTAACCGTAATCGATAAAGGATTTGGAAGGAGGACGATCGAAATGTAATTTTTGTAATTTGGTTTGTAGTTCGCCACATGCCGATCATTAGAGCACAGACAACACGATCAGTAATATGGCTTATCCTATTTTCATTAGTCCCCAATCCGTCTATTCGAGATTTGTCTTTGGTGGACGGTAATATAATCCAGACAAACATCTGCCAGCCGTAATCGTTATCGACTTCTAGATAACTTGTTTTTCAGGGTCATTGGTTGCTTTACAATGCTCGAGTCACCTGATGTAGAAGCCATTGTCCTTTATACAACGGTCAGTCCAACAGCCAGTCAATACTCACGTGTGCCATGTCGATTTTGGCACCACTAGTAATGCTGTAGAGATGGAAAAGACTGCGAAAGAGCCACTTAATATGCGGATTGTAATTCTATCCTCTGGCAGGAGTTCAAGAGAGGTAAAGCCAATATGTACTTTGTCAAATGAAATTAATACAATATGCAGTCATGGTAGTGTAATATCTATGTGCAACCGACTCTAATCTGCTTTTGAACAACATGGCACCTTTCCATCCTGTTAATCATTACCTCCATGAAAACGGAGGTATTATTTGTGGTCTGTGTGTTTGTATGTTTGTCTTGGTATTTGTCTGTACTTTGTGGACATTGTGTATGCATTCTGAGTGGTAGAAATGATATAAAAGAATACTTTTATTTTAGCTGTCAATAAGAAGGACGATAAACTTTCCCTGACTTTTTGAAATCTAGTCCGGGAACAAGGTTAGTTTCAAAGCAGGTTCACATCTACAACCGTCAAGTTGTCCGACGAATCCAGTGGTTGCTTGCATCGTGCTGGTCAATGAATACACTAATAGAAACTAGGGAACCTCCTCACGTATAGGTAACACTAACAGGCACTCTATATACATAACAGTTCAAACTTTACACCCCGTTATATGTGTTCATCTTCGCAGATGACCTGACCTTGTCGACATCAGGGTTCCTGAGTCTTTGATGTCAGCCAGCTATGGTGATCCTGGGAGTTGGATAAAAATCCACAATTTTTCTTTACGGCGTATTTGACGATTGAAGTGGTAAAATACGACGTCCTCTCTGCTATGGTACGCATTATTGATTCGTATAAAACGGTATTATTCCCGCGTTCTTATGGTTTACTCATCGAAAGGACTGGCTTGCTCAGCATTTCAATGCAGCATGAACTCGCCATAAGAGATCGGGAAAGCTTTACCACGAGCTTTGCAGTTTCTTTTCTGCTCCTTGGGGTTTGTGCATTTTTTGTGGGATTTCTTTAAGTCGAAATCATATTCTCCAAGCGGAGGCCTGGATTTCGTTTGGTAGGCGTATGGTGGCGGCGAATTTTTTCATCTGCCTCCCCACACCTATACCACAGAACGCACCAGGGTGGGTTATTCTGGAGGGGGATAGACGACAAAATCGCGAGCCCCCACCACCACCACCAAAACCTCTGCATGGATATAGCGAAATCTATCTAATCCGCCTTCCTGTGAGAGAAACAACTCACGTTATCTGCTTTTTGCAATGCCAAGGCTGTTATATCGGACTAATGTTCCTCCACCGACAGTAAAAAATACTTTTCTCCTCAGACCCTGACCATGAGGAATCGCGGGTCGGGAACTGTGTGAACATAAGTAATCACAACTCTGTGGGTAGCCCGTTTGAAGTGGTGCTAACAAATAGTCTGCCTCCAGCACGCCCTGCTTACCGTGTTTCTAAATTTGGCTGCAGGCTGAGTGTGCGCGCGTCCCACAGGATCAGGAACATCAGCAGTTGTTCAGATCAACTTTACGAAATTCCCTTCCTCCCGAGCAGCTTTAGTTTTGATTTATGTCCGATAGAGACCAAGCAACGCTACTAATTGCCTTCGAGGTTTCTCTGAGTTTTTCTGACACAGAGGTTAACTCCTGGTCGACTCTACATGGAGAAAAACCGAACACTTACTGCAGTTACGCACAATCGATGGCTTGGATCGTTCAAGTGGAAACACCATCGAACCAACACTGCCTCGCAAAATCGACCGTCCTTCGCCGCAACGGAAATCTTTTCATATTACCATCTCATGGGTTTTATAAAAGAACTCTCTCAAGTGAGGTTCATCATTGAAGACACCACGGGTAGCATTAGATAGTGCAATGGATCGAGCAATTAACAATCGTGGTACGCTACAGCATAAACGACTCGACGGTTGCGCGGATTTCTAATTCCTGAAGCCCTGGGAGACTTGTGAACGAGGAGCGGAGATGGCAAGAGCAGAGGAGCGTTGGTTGTAATCATCCATCATTGTCTGTTCTCGGGAACTCATTACTTAAGAGGAAACTGTATAACTAACTGCCGCTGCTTTTATCACTATTCCTGTCCTGTTTGAAAAGAAGAGAGGACAGTATTATACATTGGACTAAAACACTCCTCTGATTTCGTCCTTCCTGATGACATAATTTTTCGCATTGTTTCTGTCAAGGTAACACCACCTCTTATCATAAACATAAATACTGACTCAAATAGTCGCAGTAAACCCAACATGTACATATCACAAGAAAATGTGGTAGTGCACCAGTCCCTGGACCGGCAACGCGCAGTAGCCAGATAGTGGAGTGGGCGGGTGGAAAGTTTCACCCAGGTTCCCTTGGCCGGCCTCATATAGCAGTGATAAAGTCAGGCGCGCAGAATACTTTGAACAGGGAACGGTTAGCGGTCCTCTATCTTGAGGCCTCGTGCGTTTGTTCGATTGCCAAAGCATACCCATAACAACCAAGGGTAATTATTCATGGAACACCTCCGCGCTTAAGACCTTGACCTTCCCAGTGTCCAGTTATCTCCACAAATCTAGATGGACACTTGTGTTGCGCTCTACCACTGAATGGGTATTTTACCTTTTGAAATGTGACAACAAATGACTGTAACCCTCTGGTGTATTGTTATATGTGCATCATAGCCGCGGGTTAGTCGTTCTACACCACACGGTCCATCCGTTCTCTCGGACGTTGAACCAACAAATGTCGTAGCGCGGACGTTGACCAAACAACTTTGTTTGCCGAATAAGACGCGAAGACAACGCTATACATGTATGTTCATAATAGTCCGTTTTGGCATGAGGTATTTCATATGCAGTGGAAACAACAGAATGCAGCAGGTGTCATATCTTGCTATATTGTTCTTTCAATAAGCGTAACACCAAACTTCTTCGTAATGTAACTGTCTATCTTTATCGCAGGTTGAAAGCAAACGTGACACACAGAAACGCATTCCACCACTCACCTTAATCCACTGCTGATAACAGTTCCAGTTCCATTACTTGTTCGTTTGCGTCTAAGTGCCAATCGCTGCTTCACTATTAAAGGCTTAACAGGATTTCATTAGCTACATACATATACGCGTGCAGTTACATATCAGTAACGTTATAAATCACTAAGGAAGGAAAGAAGACAGGCTGCCAAGGTGTACAGAGTTGTACTGTGCTGCTTTTCTTCAAGTTCTTCATGCCTATACCACTATTGCCTTATGTTTGTTGCTGGTGATTCGATGTGAAAAAAAGTTTCAGGAGAATGTATAGCTAACAGGTGCGTGTAACGTGTGCAAAAGTAGTACATGGTGATAGGAGAAACTTGACATTCACACAGTCACGTCCACTAAGTCACGATAGTCTTATGCGCATCACGTCGCTGGAAAATCCCCTGACTTGACAGGAAAAAGAAACGTTCACTAACATCACAGACGAGGGATTTACATGATAACCCTTTTGACAGCAATATCAATGAGGCATAAAACAGGATACATGAAATTGCTTTTTATATCCAAGCTACCAATCGCCAGGGGACGGCTGCGGTGTTGTCTAAGATCCAGTCGTGATTCTGAAGGCGTTCTCGGGGGGACTGGTAAAGGGGCAATCTGTCTTTCTAGTGGACGTCGTCTTGACACGGGCAATTGATTCAAATTTGGGGAAAACTTCTGCTGTGACGCACACAACCTTGAAGTAAGTAAATGGCTGACAACTTTGTGCGAAGTGTCTTTTATCATCTTGCCATCTTCTAGCTGAAACTTGCGTTTCAATATCATCTTTAGTCATGCCTTTCTTTCTGTCTCTAATTTGTTCGCTACTCTAATTGAACAATTCTTGTTCTTCAAATTTTGAGATAAAAATTAACTTTAAGCTAGTATAGACTGGTCGTAGCCATCAGGACTTCTCGTAGTATTCTAACATTTTTTTTCGGAATCAGAAATGTCCGGTTATAATATATGCATTTTGTATTCACCTTCCAATAGCAATTTTCGATTTCCATGTTTAGAGATTAGGAGAGGAAATATTACATCACTTTCATACCGTTACCATAACATTGTCAACCATATCGCAGAAATTATGTGTGTTAAGTCATTTCCTTCAGTTCATCATCGAGCTCTTATCAGTGGCTTAGACAGAAAACGCGATAAGCTGGCAATAAAAAATGACTGGCGATGAAAACGAAATAACGATCGTTCCAAAGCAGGCCCCATGTTTGATAAGGGTCGTTTATCACTTTTATATGCAGCGCTGTTTCCACCGTGACGAAACTTCGTCATTCTCTTATCGGAGGCTCCTTCGGTAAAGATCAGTGTACCCGATCCACTCAAAAATGAATAACGGAACTCTCACCCATGACATATTGAAGACTATATACTATATATATATATATAAATACAGATAGTGATCTTTAGAGTCAATGTGTATTAGGGTTGATAACAGTGCTCGAGACAGAACAGCTTTGGTATCTACCGACAAAGTATGTTTGTAGAGTAAAGTGCTTCTTTCAACCGTTGACGTTAGAATTCTCTTCGGCAACCACACATAGATATGGTCTTGACTGGTGTATAAACTATCATGGGGCATTACGGAATCGCAAGATAGCAGAAAATATAAATTGCACTTGCCGCCGAGACGAAACGCTTCCTGAGCTCTTTGCATTAAAGTTAGTAGGTCTAACTCCATCAATATGTGCCGTACAAATCCACGGTGGATTCGGTAGGTACCGACAGGTGCGCTGGGGTGACAAAGATAGGCATGATGGAGGGAACGGCAAGCAAGGTGGAACGCAAACGAAACAAAAATCGATCGCGAATTAAGGAATTGTCTTCCTGCAGCAGCGAAGGGCTCATCAAAGGTGTATGAAGGAGCCGTGCACCACTCAGCGGTTTGTCCAGCACTAATGTCAGATAGAGATAACAACTAGGCTTTAGGGAGCTTCAGATGGAGGTATATACTCTTGGGTTTAGAGTCATACTTGATTGAAAACGTAATCTACGAAGGTTGCTAAAGTCATTATTTATCTATGCTTCTTCCTCTATGCTTTAATGGAACAGGGTGATGGTAACTAAACCCAGGCAAACGGTTCTTAGGTTTGAAGTACGATCCTGTCGGCAAATGTCTACGTTTAGTACTGACTCCACCCTCGCTTTTAAACGAACAGTTGGTGATTCACGATGGGGCGGTAAAAGGTGGTATTTCGTGGAGAGTTAATGTACAACTCGTGCGATCCCATTCCACTGGTCTAATCGCTCACGTCTTCCAAATGAAAGATCCGGACAAACGGAAATCATTCTTATGTCCAGTATCCTCAATAAGTACAGCGATAGTGACTACATATATCAAGATGTAATCGCGCCTGTTAATGGCAACACAATCTGGTAGGACCACTTGCAGTTGTCTCCAAGACGAATCCTCTATTACTGCGGATCGTTACGGGCAGGTTTCCAAGTGTAGGAGGCAGCTAACTTACGATAAAATCTGCTGACAGGAGGCAGAAATATCGTCTGTGGCCCCTGGCTGTTCGATCCCAGCTATAGAGGTCTCGCAAACATGGTCTGCGTCAAGAGAACAAAATCGAAAACCTACAACGATTTCTTCCTACCAGGAAATGTGCGTCGATAAGACGTTGCCTATAAGTACCAACCAATCAACGTAATGACCAATTAGTAGCTTAGAATGGAATCTCTAAATCGCAAATTATAGTCCACACCCAGAATGATTTCTGAATAAAGTATTCGCAACAAACAAGCTGAAGTAGGTGTTTCATCAATAGCTCATATCTATCAAGTACTTGCAATCCTGTCTGATAATGTAATAATCGACAGATATGATGTTAGACTCGTTGTTACTCTCTGGAGAGACATAATTGATAAAATGTAGGGAAGTTCGGTTACTTGAGAAAGACTCAGTTGTCTGAAGTTCGCCGGACAGAGCCGTCCCATTCTGAGCACGTACGAAATCTCACACAGCCAACCCCACAATGCATGTTGACAGACTCGTATCGGTTGGCATGAAGCCCTCTGAAAGAGAATAGTCACAGAAGAGATTTTTACAAATCGCCGGAAGTGGTGATTTCCACTGGAACATCTGAATCTCGGGATCATATAAGCCCGATGGATCTGGTACTGCCAGGGAGGATGGACAAAAACTATCCTGGAAGGAACTAACGAACTTGTGTCTTCGGTTGTTTACAGATCGATAATTCGGGAAAGGGGTTCCTCTTTATTTGAAGGCCCAAACCGTGTTATCTATGAATCCATGACCAATAGTCGAAACATGTAACCGTCAGTGTGTTTTAGTCAATCGTTGGAGTCTTGAAACTGGCTTCGCTGAAAGTGTAGCCACCAGTGTGTTTTTAAGTCAATCGTTGGAGTCTAGAAACTGGCTTTGCTGGAAGTGTGGAGCCGCCAGTGTGTTTTTAAGTCAAGCGTTGGAGTCTAGAAGCTGGCTTTGCTGGAAGTGTGATCTTCTGCCAACTGGTGATAACGTTAAATATTTCGTCTACACGGTCTCTTCTGAAAAAGCGCCTCCCAGTCTGGACACTTAAATCCGCGGTTCCGCAACATGGTTCTTAAATCAGATTTGTTCCCGTGTTTTCCGAGCGCAGGAACAAATTTCGTTTGCAACGCCATTTTTCAGGCACGGGTCACAAAGTGGTTTCATGAAGTAGGTGGTCGATTCAACCCAAGGTCAAAAAGGTCATCATCCCTGCCCTTTATAACACCTCAGTGATAAGACTGTTTGAAAAAGTGATGTCTGACTTTAGAAATGATGCTACAGTGCAATATTGTACTGGGGTACGCTACGCCAAACGAATTAGTAAATGCCTAATTTGCATTTAGAGGAAACAGATTTCCAAAATTGGCGCAGAGGACCGATCTTGTTGTATCATATATGATAGAAAGTCTGAATAGTCGTCTAGGATTTGGTCTGCATACAAAGTTAGTTTTTTTTTTGTAATACGGCGAGCTCATGTGGCATACATATGAATGATCAGTGTAAAACACCATCTGGCATGGCGGTGCAAATTGTGTATTAAACGGAATGAGACTGTAGTCCGCAGGATTTCACTCCTCTGGTCTTACATAACAAGTAGAAGGGGGCCTGTGCTGCAAACCTCAGTGAAATACATAATCAAGTCTGCTGGTATTTCGTAATATCTGTTCACCGGGCAGTCGGTCTTATGTATGCCAAATGTTTGATGTACGTAGAAAGAATGAAGCCAGTTGCCAGCTAACTTTGCAAAAAGATTCTGATTGAATGCAGTTTAGTGCCTTTCACTCCCACGGTGTTGATGGACTCTAACTATACGCTCCCAGTATTTTGCTGATGCACGTCGTCATTACACAGACGTGGGTCTGACGTGTGAAGAATGTTCGAACCGCTCAATAAAAAGGCTTTTAGGTCGGGATTAGCGAGTTAAGATGCTGCACATCACATCTGGTACGTGCTACGTGCCCGGCATAAAGGCGGAGAACGATCTCGTCGTGCCGTGGAACGTTTTCGGTTGACCTGTTGCTGCAGAGCCCGGACAGACCGTGATAGATACCCCGTGTCCGCCGCCCACTTCAACAGGTCTTCTGGCCAATAGATTACGTCGGAAGCTTCCTTTGACGTATTTTACCTCCGGGCTTTCATCGATTTCCCCCTGTTTATGTAATCTTGTCCAATCACGTGGGCTATTATTAGGATGACAGTGCAGCATTGGTGACGAGATGCACGATCGATTATGGCATTTATGCGCCCTTTTGAGTATAGATTGTAGGATATTTTATCTCTGCCACCGCACTAATGTCACTGAGTTGTAGTTTGGGGCTATTGGATTAGTTTGACGTTAGTTATCACATGTTATGGAAGTCATTGTCCTTGACCCTCCGAATTCTGAATGTAGCATAGCAAGATTCCAACTGCCAGTTATCAAATTGTACAGGACCTTTGAGGGATGGCGCATCAGAATATTGAGGAGCGGTTGTTGAGAAAACATCTTGATGAGATGAAGTTGAATTGTTCAGCGAAGTGTTTCCATACTTGCTACACAATATACATTTCAAGTGTATGCAAGATATACTGTATTATCAACATGTATGACGTGTTGGAACGATTTACTCAAACATGTCGGACCTGCAAGGGGGTGTTCATGCGGGTGTTGAACTTTTTCACACAAAATACATAATATCTCATTTGAATGTCTGTGATAGACTTTGATACTTAGATTTCTTTGAGATTCATTTTTATTCAAGCCGTGAGTCACAGAAAGTTGGGAGCCAGTAAGCGTCTTACGGCTCAGAACTTCAGGCATGTAAGGGAAACTGCAAGCTGTTCATAAATCATGTCAGCTTGAGTTCTACCTGAATGCTTAGTTTTCCTTCCCTCTAGGCCTAAGATTTGCGATGCTTGTTCCCACATGGAGAATTGGCTGTTACTCATTAACTGCAATCAGTAGATAACAGTTAATTGCAGTTCCAAAATCAATAAAAGGGCTTTTTGTTTTATTCTTAGTTGTACGTTGTAGCATTATACAAGCCTAGTAATAAGGAGACAATGCAAAATATGTGCAAAATATTGTCTACAGTTCTTATCAGCTAATAGATACACTCCACATTTTTCAATCACCAGCCTCTTTAATTGTTCTATATAAAACTTTACAATATACAAAATGATTTCCACCATCATTCATAGTATTGACTTTTCACATCGATTCTTGCTACTGCATTGTATACCAGTAGTATTTAAGGGGATACCAGCCCCAAAAATATAAAACTCAGCTCAGTTTTGGTAAAATTACATGAAAAACCACAGTTAGCATTATTTACATCTAGTATCAAATATTTGACTTAATATACATCTTACAGTAATGAATACAGCAATTGTATGCAACAACATTGGGTTTTTATATCACTATCATCTCCATTCTATTTATTGTCTCTTGTGCTTTCACAGAAAGAAGAAAGTGCAATACTTAGGTTAATATTTTTAGCTTTAATAGACGTTTTTGATAGATTATAATGATTTTATTATGATGATTTCATGTCAAAATAGCTTCTCACTAGATTGCTACAATACAAAGTACATGTAAGTTATGATGTAACAGTTCTACTACATTATGCACCAGACATAGGGACACAGGTTTTTAAAAAATCATACAAACATTATGTTGTCACCATCTCATTTTAAAAATCATCAAAGTCACTATGCAGTCTTGATATAATTATACATCACATATAAAACAATTCAATCCTCTTGGCTAAACATATATAATATTCATAGATTTCTGCATTAGATGCTAGTTTTGATCCATAGCTCTTGGCAAGAACTGTGTTGTTATTTAGCTGTTGTTCATGCAACACATATGGCTTATTGCAGCAACACTTTCTAATGCGTTGTTTACACATACAGTATGTGCACAGATACAGGCTAATGCAACTTAAGGCACCTGTGTAACTATTTACAACAATGATATGATTGTCTCAAAATAAAATTTCCTCTCTACACCTTACCAAAAGGTGTTTGGTTGATATACAGTATCTTTGGTGTTGTTTGTCTTGAATATTAACCAATATCTTCTCTATACACGTGTATTATAACCTTGTTGAAGGTAGTGCTTTGTTAAAGCTGTCATCTTCATTCTCATACACAATCTTACTGCCAGGTGGAGGGCTGGGTAAAATCTCATCATTGACAAATGCTTCATTCTGGTACACAACGCTTTGACCATCATTACTACTGTTCATTCTCTTTCTAACCTGTTGGTTATGAGGTTTCACAAGACCTTGGTATTCTGAAGGCTTCAGGTCTTGGTACGTGGACGTGTTGTGATCTTCCATCACATATTCCTCCGACATCATGGCCTGTTTGATGGTGTTAGTTGCTCCTGACATGTCTGTATACTGTGAGCTCTGGGGTACGGGAGGGAGGTCACGCCTGCTTTTTGCACTCTTGGACTGATTAACAGCATTGTCAAAGTCTGTCTTGGGTACAAACTCGGACTCGGCGTAGTGATCGATCCTGAACTGATTCAAGTCTTCATAGATGTGTTGGTCGAACCTCTGGCCTGGCAGCATACTCTGGTTGTTGATGTCCTGCATGATGCCACTGTCACGGCTACCGCGGAAGGCCTTGTTCTGGTGGCCTATGTTGGCAGTGGGCGTGGGAGGAAGCTTCCGCTTCTGTTTTCTCTTTGTGTGGATGACGGCAGCGACTATGGCAACAACGATGACCGTGAGGCAGACCAGCACCACCACGATGATGATGATGAGGGTGTCATCAGCAACCCTTGGTACTGGAGTCATCTTGGGTGTTGTTGTTGTCTCCAGACCTGTTGGAAAACAATAGAACAATTAGCTTTAATGGACATTCAGATGTAATACAACAAATGAGCAAAATTAATTAACAATGCATCTATGGACAGGTAACCACATCCTATATTAGGGCACTGACTGTTGACACAAAATCTGGACCAAAATTATGTGTATACATGTATGTGTACTGATAGCTAGTATTGTCATGGTAAAATAGCTTTCACCTCAACTTGTGTTGATTATGGATATATGTGTATTTCCAACATGAGCTAGTAAACTTAACAAGATTAACAGTTGCCCACACAATATTATTTTCTGGTAATGCACATATGTACCCACCTTGGACAGACAGGGCAAATCCATTGCTGTTGGCAGCCAGGCCTCCCATCCGCCCCGTTCTCAGCTGGGTCTCCATGGCCTGCTTCAGAGTGTTCACATCTGGACTGGTCTCGTTGGCAAGGATGGAGTGCTTGGCTGTGAAGTCCACAATCACACTGCCTGACCTGTATATATAGAAAAATCAAGAGGTTAGCTAGTGCTCCCTCTGATTACTTATACTGTAACCAGAACTTACAAGGGCAAAGGAGCCTTTAGGAAAGAGAAGATTACATTTGTATAATTTTTTTTTAGATTGTACATTTGTATAATTCTGAAAAGCTTGTATTCTTTTCAGGTGGAAGAAAGTTTCAAGTATTTAACAGAGTATGTGTGGAAGGACAACCTCAAGCCAACCGTTCACACTTACACCACATCTTCAGAAAAGATCCTGGAGCCATATATTCCCTATTTAGGAACTTTATCCAAACCAACACGCAACAGTTGCATGTATTCAACAGTTGCATTTTTCAAAATTTATGTTTCTGTAGTAGAATGAATGCAACACCAACCTGACATCAGTGATCTCTGTGACATCCATCTCCCCAGGAAGGCCAGTGGCCCGGAACATCTTCTGGAACTGTACAAAAGATGGAATCAGTCATCAGGCATTTCTTTTGCAGTGGGTTTTAGAATTCAGGGACAAAAGAAGTTAGGAGGGTTACATTTATTATAGGATACATTATAGGATACAAACTTACGTTTTTGATGAAGTTGTCTTCAAATGCTGGAGTACGCAGGGCTGAGGTGTAGGCCAGATTCAGCTTGACGGTGGTGTCATAGAGCTCAAAGGCTGTAATGAACAAAACACATTCAGGATTAAATGAAGGTCCACTTGTGTTAAACCCCCCAAAACTTACAAATAAATGTATTTCTATGTTGCATTAAACTCAAAAACTGGATTCTATTAGTGCAGATTATCAAGATTTAAAAGAAATGAGCATATGACTGACATTTTCATCAACTACAATTAATGTAAAGGACATAGACAATGATTAACGATTGAAAGGCTGAGAGGCAAAATTTGGGATGCTGATATGTCACAGCAGTATTTGAATTATGATATTACCTTTGTTGCAGGTCATTCCTTCATGCTTGACTGCACAGCGGCAAACAAAGTTAGAACCTTGTGTCTCACAGTGCCCTCCATACAGGCAGGGGTTAGGGTCACAAGGAGTGGGAGCTGGGGTGGTTCCCAGGTAGCGGCAGTTGGCATCCATCTCTGCTGGCCTTGTGCACCTGCAGGTGTACCCGTCTGACTCCGTGACACAGGAACCGCCGTTGATGCAGGGGGCACTTGCACAGTGGTCCACTGTCTCACAAAACTCCCCGTTAAATCCAGAGGGGCAGTCGCACAAGTACCCACTACCATTGTTGACGCATGTGCCATTGTTTTGACAAGGAGGGGCCTGTTTTTGGGCAGCAGCACACGGCAACAGCTCTTCACAGTTCTCTCCCTGAGTTTCTGGTGATTGGCACACACACTCATATCCTCTACCATTGTTGGTAGGGTTGCATGTACCATTGTTAAGGCAGGGGGACTGGCCTTCAACACACGGGTTGTTGTAGACCTGACAATGTGTGCCGATGTACAAAGGTGGACAGGAACACTGGAATCCATCCTGATAACTTGAGCATGTACCATTGTTATAGCATGGACTTGAGTCACAAGGATCAATAGAAAGTGAGCAGTTTGTCCCTCCAAACCCTGTAGGACATGTACAGGTGTAGCCATCCCTCTGGTTTAAACAGGTGCCACCATTCTGGCATGGGCTGTTGTCACAGAATTGGGTCTCATATGCACAGACGTCATTCATGATACTTGGCTCAGTGCATGTACAAGTAAAGTCACCTTGTGAACCTGGTACACACGAACCTCCATTCTGGCATGGTGATTTCTCGCATGGGTTGACCATCTCATCACAGTTCCTGCCAGTGTAACCCACAGTACAGTTACAAGTGTAGCCATTGATGCCGTCCGTGCACACCCCATTAGTGCAGGGGGAGGAACTGCACTCGTTGATGTTGACGTCACAGTTCTGCCCTGTCCAGCCTGCGGGACATGTGCACTCATACGATCCACGGGTGTCACGACACTCTCGTCCATTGCAGACATCTGAGGACTGGCATTCATTGGTGTCTGAAAATGGAGATAACAAATGAGTAAGACTTGCTACTCCCAAGAGTCAATCAAAATACCTGTATTGCACATCTTGTCCAATGACACAAGCACACAAAATAAGTTCATTGTACATGTTCATAACTGACTCAAAGTGGTGATGCTATCAGAGTTAACAAATGTACCTCATATTTAGAAGACAGTTTAGCTTTGTATGAATCAGAGAGATTTCGAAAGGGGTATTAAAGTAATGTCTAAGACATTGCCAAACAAGTCACCACTTACCAAGACACCAAGACGGGGTTCGTGCCCGTAGGTCTCCATGTAAGACCCCAGCAGGGCGGAAGTCTCCCCAGGCCAGCACAGTCCCGCTGGTCCTGTCCACACAGGAGGCAGCCAGAACCGACACATCTCCTGCTGACAGCTTGTCATCATACAGGTTCAGCCGGGTCAGCTCACCATGGTACGCCTCACGGGGGTGGAAGCTTCCTCCCACACTGTCCTGATCTTGACCTGATGAAAGATTGGGACCATACAATGTTTTTTGTTTAATATCTATGTCAATGAAAGTTCTAAGACATCCAGGTAATAAGAAAGGCCAAATAGCAATTACTCATGACAAGCACCGGAATATGGATGTATCATTTCTTTATATCATAGTTAATTCAGAAGATAATGTAATGCAATGTTAACATTATAGATCACACTATTAAAATGCCTTGCAGGCTCCTACCCTCTAAGATTGAAACAGGCAGTGACTACTAACACATCTGATACAACAGTCTGGCTTAAGGGAGTTATTTGGACAATGTCCAACTCTCTGATGAAGCATTCCAATTACATGTAATGTACCATACGAATTTCCATCACAGGCATCTTGACTAGAATCAAATACCTGTGTTTCTGTCAGACATGGCTTTGCCGTTGAGTGATTTAAGACTGATTGCCTTCAATGGAGCAGCTGCTTGATCTTTTAGAATGTGCTAATTCAAGATAAGACTATTACTTCAAAGCCTTCAGAAGCAACATGGCATATCCACTTACCGAGGACAACAACTCCTCCTCCCATGACCTGGGTTCCTGTGGCCAGTCCGGCCCCACTGTTCTGTAAGGTGCCGTCCAGGTAGAACTCCCAGCTGCCTCCAGCACTCACCCAGGACACACACACATGGTGCCATTGACCATTGTTCACTGCCACATTCAGAAGCACCTCCTCACCATTCACAAACAACTGCAATAGATACAGGCAACAAAAGTTAAAGCCTTTTACATGTTATCACTATTCTGTTATCAATTGTTTTTTAGCTGGATGTGGAGAACTTTCATTCATCCCTGGCAACTGAGCTTCCTGATTTTTGCAGGATCTTCGAAGAATCCCTCAATCTAACAGGCCTACTAGCACTTTCTGATGTCATGTGCAATCTTTTCTTTATCTAGCTGACAAATATAAGATGAAGAAGGTAATCCATGCTAGCTGTTTGCTATTTGAGTTACAAAGAAGAAAAGAGGATTGACCTACCGTGAGGTGTGCTGGGTCGCTCAGTGTGAGTGTGTTATCCCTATTCAGGAAGTTACTCTCAGCAGCATAAGAGAAGATGGTACCAGTGTTGATGGTGTCTGATGTCCTGAGCCATGTGCACAATGTGAACTGGGGCAGGTTGTGTAGGAACTCAGCCCTGAACATGGCATAGTCTGCAGTGGTCGTCTTTGTGAACACCAGGTCAAAGTCAGCTGAGTTGGCTGCAATGTTGAAGATGTCATTCACAAGTTAGGTTTTTGTCCATTTTCTTTGTACAACATCTATGTGATGGAATTCTCCAAACATTGTTCTAGAGGGAATCTGATTGGAATTTACGAAGTGTGTTTTTACAATTACACTGATTACTGTTTCACAACTTTTTCTGTTGCTCTACTTCATAATGGACAGGTTACTTTGTACAATGTGCATTTGCAAGCCAAGAATGATAGGAAAATGAAAAGTTAAGTGATTGTCAAAAAATTCATGTGTCTTACCATAATTTAAAATGGGTAATGTAAGATTCGTGAACCGAAAGTTGAGAGCACTCCCAGTTCAACATTGGTTATGAAATTTGAAAAAAAAAACTAATTGGATCCTTACCATGCTGACAGGTTTTGCCAGAGAAGGATGGAAGACATTCACACACAAAGTCATTCAGTCTGTCATGACAGGTGCCTCCATTCTCACAGGTCACCCCCTGACAGTCATCAGTGTCTATCTCACAATGTGTGCCTAGTGGGGAAAATATCAGTCATGTAAGAAATGTCATTCCGTAATTATCAGATCTGGCCATAATGATATGTAAATATATGACAATACTGAGCCTGTCTTACGATAGTATCATCCCAATGTCCATCTTCTAGATATCTATGTACTATAGATACAGTTAAAAGTGTTTTGGAATGGTATTTGTATAAACAACACAAGTTTTACAACATCTTAAAAAGAAGGAAGATCTACAGGTTATTGTTAGTGCTACCAGACAGTTTAAATCCTCACCTGACCATCCCTCCACACAGGAGCAGTTGTACATGTTGACCTGGTTGTTACAGGTTCCTCCATTCTGGCAGGGTTGGGACTGACACTCATCAATCTCCCTGTCACAGTGGTCCCCTGAGATAGTGGTAAAAATGTGTCACTTCAATAACTATAATGTACAATTATACAACAACTGTCTCTTCAGCTTAGTAACAAACTATTCAAAAGCACTGTACAGATTTGAGGGTAATGTAACATCTGATCACCTTCAATGAGTTTTTCATATGGGCTTCCAATAATATGTACATATCAAACAAATCCTTTGTTGCAACCTAACACCACTCACCAGATAAAGCTACCATTTATATCAATGGAATCATGTATTTTGTATGATAAGTAAGCCTTTTTAATTGAGGTCCACACTTTTGCCTACACTACATATATCACGCCAATACATATAGTTGGTGTTTGATTATATTTCAGCCATACCATAGGTATGGTGAAATATATTGTATTCGTAATGTTTCTTTCTTTCTTTCTTTCTCCTGTCAAATCTTCAAATCGAATCAACTCCGCCATTTTTTAACCGATTAACTTGAAATTTGGCACAATGGTAGAGTAAGCCAATACCCCTAGGTGTTTTTTTCATTTTTTTCATATCTGCCTTTAAAATGATTTTATTGAGGTTTTTGTCAATTTTTATGTATATTTCGGGCTCCTGTACCCTGGTATTACAGCCGAATGACATAAAATTTGGTACAGAGGTGCCTTGATCATATGCTCATCTAGATTCAATAACAGTTTTGGCAGACAGTACAAAGAAATGCTTGATTTTGCGATTTTTGGCCATTTTTTGACCAAAAAAGGACATTTTTGGCTCCCGTAGCCTCGTTTTACAACCAAATGATCTGAAATTTGGTATAAAAGTGCCCTTCAATTATGTGCACATAAATTCAATAAAAGTTTCCCCATACGGTACAACAAAATGCTTAATTTTGCGATTTTATGGCCATTTTTTGACAAAATTTGGACATTTTTGGCTCCTGTTCCCTCGATTTACAACCTAATGACCCGTAAATTGGTAAAGGGGTGCTCTAGATATCTATTCAAATGACCCATGTATAATTTTTGGCATGGACCACTTTAAAATGATATATTTAGGATTTTTTTGGTCATTTTCCAATGGCCAAAGGGGCCAACGACCTCAAGGCCTATTGTTGCATGATGGAGATGGCTGAAATATGCTGTATTTGCTCTCAAGCAAATGTCGGCCTTTCTAGTTCAATGTTGTATTCTTAAACATCAAAAATAACACTTTTTATTTCAAGCTTATGGTCTTAATATCATATTGTTATAATCTTACCTGCAAACCCAGGTGGACAGTCACACCTGTACCCATCCACCTCATCCACACAGCTGGCCCCACTGAGACAGGGGGAGGATTCGCACTCGTCGATCTCCTGCTGACAGGAGTGTCCCGCGTACCCGGGGAGGCAGTAGCACTGGTACGTGTTGAAGAGATCGATACAGGTGCCGCCATGTTGGCAGGGAGAGGACGCACACTCGTTCACTTCCATCTGACAGGTGTCACCTGGAGCAGAGTGGAGAGGAAGTGTTATACAAATGGACGAATACTTAGTGGTATGTACTGTCTTAATTTGCCATATTTAAAAACAAGATAGTCTTCATTGTCCATGTGTATAGCAGCCCCTCCCCAAAGTTTGGAGGGCTGTTATCCAGTCATGCCAAAATCAAGACTGCTCATGGAAAGCTCAAACAAACAGCATAGAATATTATGTATCTTTTTTCTTTTAATTTTTGGACCAATCACACTTAAACCATTAAAATAGTATGACATTGCTTTATTTTCTATGTTCATGTATGATTTTGTTCATTTATATGGGAATGTTGATAGTGATTTCTTATTGAAAGACACAGCTTATGAAGATTTAGTCAAGACTTGTTCCTATGAATTATTGAACAGATCTTAGAGTTGGCAAGGTGATGTATGTAGTGAACTGTTACAGTCTCCATACACTGACTGCTGATTTTGCATTCTGAGAACACCAGTATAATATCTCATGTCCTTCACCTTATTATGAAGCTTTGCACCACAGCAAACACCTTTGTCAACAGCTGTACGTTCAAGCACCTTTTTTCACAAAATCAATTTTTCCTCATCTCTAAGTTAAAGGCCACCTATAAATATGTAGGGAAGCTTTGGTCCTTCCTTTGACTTTTGCTCTCATGACAGCAAATTGATTCCAGAAAAGTGGACAACCAATAATTCGTAAGTGACTTTTGGGTGGCCTGTGTCTACTGCATGGTGCAGCTCATTAATAGACTATCAATGTTTTCCTCTTGGGATCGATAATTCTTGACAGTTCCCATGGAATGAATAGCATGTAGCATATGCAAAACCTTGACTTGGTTCCCAAACAATCACTCAAGACTTTTGTTACATAGAAACTGAGCCCGATGGCTTAAAATCCAATCTCTGATGCAAAAGCTGATTGTGCTTCTAAAGATTGGAATCAATGTTTGGCTCAACCCAAGGCAGGGCAAGGTCTTGATCACATTTGCTTTCTTTAAAGTCAATGTCTTTAGACAGATTGGAACACAAAACTTTGGATTTCTGTTGCACATTGTACAAAAAGTACAATATTTGTGTGATCTAATTCTTGCTAACTTCTAAAAAAAAGAGTTAAGTTATCAAAGATGAACCCAAGAAATTATTATTACTGAATTAAGGGAACAAAGCTGAATGACAAAAATCCTTTATGGTATTCTCACTCATAACACTAATGTCTTGTAAACCTATGTTCCTCTAGTTCCAGTATTTGCGATTTGTCTGTTTGAAACATCAAACATAAAATTGCTAAAATACAAGTGTTAATAGAATAACATGCCCCACTGACCTGTATAGCCAGACACACAAGTGCAGTTGAAGCCATTGATTAGATCCTGGCACGTTCCATTGTTGTTGCAGGGGGTGGAGGCGCAGTCATCAAGGTCCTGCTCACAGTCCGTCCCATTGTACCCAGGAGCACAGTGGCACAGGTAACCCCCAACAAGGTCCTCACATGTGGCTCCATTTTGGCAGGGGTTGGAATGGCAGTTGTCATTTGCTGTGAACAAAAAGGAATCATTTATCTTTCATTCTGCAGTTCACAATTTCACAAAATGCTTCAAATAACTCCATGCATACCACATTACAACATCCCCTAGCAACTGGCCTGGGTACTGAAATGTTGGTTTATGCAATCAATTAAACCCAAATTAGCTGCCTTTGCTGCAATGGGATTTTTTTTTGGAAAGTAATGTATTTGCAGGATGACTGTTTCTGTTCAGATCCATGTGTTTTGAAATGTATCACCAAGAAGCCGACCCTAACCCGATAGGTATCTAACCTACACTCCACACTACTTGAATATCAAGGAGCTGGTTACTGAGGTTCTAGCACTTAATTTGCTAAGAAAGGCATGCTTACTGCTTGTACAGCTGAACTAGCCCCTTACTCTATGTACTTTTCATTAAAAAACAAGATTCAATCTGTATACACTACAGTTTGATGGCATTTCAGCACCAAGGAAAGGTCCATCACAAAACATTTTGTAGTTCCATTAAGTCTTACCAAAGCAGTCATTAGGACTGGTTGCCCCCAGGAAGAATGTTTCCTGGGTCCCAGGGCAGTCCACACAGCCTCTGCGCCCGGGGTTGGGGTTGTAGGTGTTGAGGGGACAGGGCTCACATGGCTGGAGTCCCGTGGGGGAGAAGTGACCAGCAAGGCAATGACCTGCACAAAATCATTGTATATGGTTAACTCATGATTCTACAACAGGCATTTCATACTAGATCAAAGATCTGGGAAATAATGTTTATATTTTAGATCTACTACAGGCATTACATGTACTGGTAAATGAATATGCAACAGTTGGGAAGATGCTGAATGAAATCCCTCTTTATTGAACAAAGACTTTGGACAATGAAAGATAAACTGTTTGAAAGAAAAGTCATAATGTGTTAAAAATAATGATGCAAGAGAAACCTTTTGATATGATCAATTGATGCAAGTGAAACCTTTTGATATGATCTGTAAGTGGTATTTGATATACTCACTAATACACTGGTCTGGAGATGTGGAGTTCATGCCGACTGTGGACTTGCTGTCAGGACAGGCAAGACACGTAGTGGCGTTTCTCTCAGGCTGGTAGTAACCAATGTCACATGGGCTGCAATCCTCCAGACCTGTGTCTGAGAACATCCCAGGCTGGCAGAATCCTGAAACAAAAAGTTTTAATGAAACATACAAAAATTGACAGCCTCTACTTGAATTCTTATGGATATGCTTGGTTAAATCATGATCAAATGTTGGTCAAATCTAATGTTTGATTATTTATTTACTAGGAGTACATTACGTTTAATAGAAATTAAAGTAGCAAAAAATGATCAAATAATCCTTGTCACCACATCGTTTTTGGATGAAATAACTGCTCCAAAATATCAGATTTATCAGAATAACTAAAGGTGACTTGCATTTTGTATAAGACTTTAAGCAACCACATTTTATATCATGTACACACCCTTGCAGTCGGTAGAGTTCTTGGATCCCTCAGACAGGGTTGAGGTGCCAGCGGGACACTGTTTACACTGGGTCTGCATCTCCTCATCCTGGTACCAGCCCACTGCACACGGCACACAGACTGTACCGTTCCCATATGTGCCCACTGGGCAGTTCACTGGAAACAAAGAAAAGCATTGGCTTAGGAGACAATTTGATAAAGTATTCAACATAGGCTATTACTGAATCATAAATGTATGAAAAGCAATCCATAGCCTATATCATCTTAAGCCTCTATATCTATGGAGTACAGGTAAGATGAAGAATCAGGTTGTGCCATCTTCCAATTTGGTGCAGAAATACACCCGGCATCTGAATTAATGGTAAGAGTACTCCATAAACTTTTATTGCTCTTATGCTGTACTGTGGCTCAGGACATTATGCCTTAAGCCATTGGGATGGCACGCTTCCATGGTATACTTTACATTAAGGCTTTGAAGTTGAAATGCATCCAGATACGTGATAGCACTGGACATGAAAGGTTTATATTGTATCAGTGTTTAAGTCAACAATTTAGAGTATAGTTCGACTTACCACATGATGCTCCAAAGTTCTCAATCTTTGCCAGTTGTCCAGGGACACAATTCAGCTCAAACTCTGCCAAGAAGCCTGTGTAATGCAAGGGCTCCAGGATCTCATTTCCTAGTGGTAAGTCAAATGTCTTGTTCTCCACCTTATCAGCTATCTCAAAGTACAGGTCATCCAATGCAGTGGCAATGGCTGCTTGGTCATGCTGTAAGACATCTCCTCCATCACCAAACTCAGCCACGATGACAAAGAAGATCTTGAGGTTTGCTTGTTGTGCGGTCTGTCTTTTCACAATTCTGTGGTCCTCTGCCCTTGTTCTTATCCTCTCATCACTGACATCCCTTCTTCTTCTAAAAGTCACTCCACACTCAACCTAAACAGAACAGCAAAATTTATAAGATAATCTTTGCTGTGATAATTTTTAAACAGGAGGGATCTTCCGTGATAGTCTAAGTTTAATTTGAGACCCAACTGACATAAAATGCTGGCAAAGTAATTGATACCTTAGTTAAAATAATGCTCAATAAGCAAATCCCTAAGGGAAAACTAAACAACCGATGATACATTCTTCAAAGTTTGCATGAAATTTAAAAATTATTTCAATGGCTACAAACACAAAGATCACAAAAACCTCAACATGAATTAGGATAAAGAAGACTTACCTCAATATCAGTCACATTACAGGTGATAGCAGGGTTGACAGCACTGCAGTCACTACTTGTTAGAGTGTTGTACAGCTGAAGGAAACCCTGCTTGATCTCCTCAATGTTTTCCTCACAGTTACCATGGTAGTAGTACAGGTCATTCTTCTGGGTTGCCCTTCCAGGTCTCACTCGGCCTGCAACATCAAATAATGTCAGTTGGCTCCACAGAAAAAAACAATAGAAAATCAAATCTCTTCAGAAAATCAACATCAATACAAACAAAATTTTTCATGTTTGATTCCAGTACAACAGCTAGTGACATCTTCAACTCACCTGAACAGTCTGGCCAAGGAAAAGGAGACCCATGCCAGTTTCCACTGTAGTCACAGGTGTAAGCATCTGCTGGGCTCACAGCAAAGTCATATCTAGTGAACAGGACAACACAACTTTATGTTACACCTATCTATCTAGATTTTGATAATGTGATGATATCTAGTTCCAAATCATTATTTCAAATTAAGGCCTGATTTGTTAAATACAAAAACTGTATAAATCTTTTGTATAAATCTTCCATTCTTCCCCCTTTTCCCAAGCTTGATACACCATTAGACACACCCTTATATACATACTGGTTCCTGACTTTCCCATATTGACCTTTTTGAATGGAGTGCAGCTGGGTAGGTTGGCAGATGATTATGTTTATCAGTGACTTGTATGTACATGCACATGTACCAAGAGTCGGCAAGACTGTTACCTCTCATTGCAGCGCACAGTGCAGTACTGCTGGAAGTTTGGGATGGATCCACAAACTGCAACCCCATTCTGAGGTGGGGCAGGAGCCTCACATGCAGGTGCTGGAACGAAAGATTTCAAAGAATCAAATATTTTTAATGTATTCACAAAGTTTAACAAACTTACTACTTTTCTTTTAATAGTAGTAGACACAAAGTCTTCCTTTCTCTTTCATGGTACCTGGTGTGAGAAGAAGGTACCGTGAATTATCTGGTAAAATCGTAACAGATATCAGCCCTATAGCTTTGACTATGACTAAACAGTCCTATATGAGATTGGCAGTCTCTGCCACATAGGGCACATCTGTAGAGGGTACATGTACAATGTAGTTGTGAAAAGAACCGAGCAGTACTTACGAAGGAGAGTGATGGTGAATTTACAGCGGCTGTTGCGTGGGAAGTTCTGAGCCCAGCAGTAGACGTTATGGGAGCCCAGACTGACTGTCTGGCCCTGGTTAGCCGTGCACTCCACTGGGACTGACTGGTTGTTGTCATCCACATACACAGGGTCTGTCCAGGTCAGGGTATGGCCAGAAGCAGACTGCACTGTAACCTCCATGTTGTCAGGACAGGACAGCAGGGTGGGTGGCTTGTCATCTGTGAAGGGAGTCAATGTGAGTCAATGTGAGTCAGACAATGTAATGTAGAACTGTTGAATACATACAAGCAGTAATGTTAGAATGATAGAAAATTTCTGACATGTACATGATATAGAACCTGATATACATGTACTACATAATGGCTGGATGTCAAACATTAATTATATTTCTCAAATATATGCAATGCAATCTAAATAATGATATCTTGGATTTAAAGAGGACCAAACATGGTTTGCCTTCCAGAGGTTGAGTACATAAGACTTATCTTTGACAAAAAAATGATGACCAGTTTGTTACAAGATCAGTAAACTTACTCTCCACACGGATGTGACGTTGACACTGTGATGTAAGACCATACGTATCAGTGGCACTGTAGACCAGCACATGGACTCCGACATCGAAGTGGTATGGGTTAGGGTGGTTGGGGTGGACCGTGTAGCTGGGTACAGTGCCGTCATTGTCTGTCAAAGTGGTCGGACGTACAACCCAGTGGATCAGAGTGGAGTTCATCCCAGGGTCAGAGTAGGTCAGGATGTCTGGAGGGCACACAAGTATTGGGGGCTGGACATCTGCAAGGAAAAATGAGATCATACAGCTCTTAGTCTTGTCTAATATTTTGTCCTCTACTTGTATGCCTGAGTTAAAGAAAAATATTATCGCCATTCCTATTTGTTTGTGTTGCCAAGACCCAAAAAGTATCACTTTAAGACTGAAATAAAATATTCACCTGTGCAGGTGAGTGTGCTGCCATGGTGGCTCCACCTGTCTCCTGTTCCACAGGTTTGCACAGCAGCGCCCCCTCTCAGCTCAAACCCATCACTGCAGGTGACATTGCACTGAGTGCCATGAGGATGTTTCCTGTAGCCACATTCTGGAGGAGACACACTCGCAAAGGCAGGGACCTCCAGGTTGGGGCATTCCACAGCTAGAGGGAAAAGGTAGACGTGTAAGTACTCAAGAAACCCACACACTGAATCATAATGGTAACAGAACAAACTTCAGCTTACTGCCAGACCTCATCTATATTATACTTTTAGCCAAGATTTTTCCTTACAGACAATTATGTTGAGCTTACCATGTTATTTTTTGTTAACAAGATGTTTCCAGTAATTAGCATTGAAGTAGAAAATAAGAAAGCTTACATTTGCAATAAGTGGTGGCCCTTGCTCCACTCCACAGGCCATTTTTCAGACAGGTCCTGAAAGTGTCGAAGATGGGAGTCCTGCCAACATCACACCTGATCTCCAGGGTAGAGTTGTAGGTGTAAGGACCACTGGCACTGTGGTTATACACCAGTGTGCTGTCACTCACATTGGGGTATGGTCCACAGGTCACAACTAGATGGAAAAGACACAGTGTGTTACAGTCAGAGTCTAGTTCAGGGCTTAAAGGGTACAAAACCGGAAGAAATTGATAACTAGTCTTAGAAGCACATATGGATGTCGCAATGTGAGCATTCACTAGTAGGTACTGAGCTATATTTGAAACAAATGTAAACTCCTTATTATGAATTTTTTCCTCGTATATTAGAGAATGAAACAAATGTTGTGCAAGAAGAAGAAGAAGAAAGAGGACAGGAGTTTTGTTTCTGGCCTACCTTTCTTGAAGACTTCAGAGGAGAAGGAAGCAGAACAATGATGAAAGAGAGGTGAGAGACTTTTAGGATCTTGGGAACATTTGAAGGAAATAGTTCAAAAATCACACATTCAAGTACTGAACCTGCTTCAGCAGACTGTTAACCTTGCCAAAATTGATGGATCGAATTCTTCTACAACGGTATAGTGACATAGACACAAGTTTTTCTTCGTATATTTCTTACCATTGCAGGTTGGAAGAGTGCCCTCCCACACAAAGGAGGAGTTGCAGTACAGACTGTGTTCCCCCAATGCCCTGTAGCCGGTATCACACCTGATGTAACAGGTGTTCCCAGGTGTGTTCTTACACTGCTGCATCCCAACCACGTCATAATCAACATCTCCTACAACCCTGCCATTCACATGAACCATTGAGGCATGCTGGACTGCCGGGAGCATGGGACAGGTCCTTGCTGAAAATAGAATGGTTTATAATGATTAAAAATGGCATGCTAGAGTATGGTGTACTTATGGATTAAGTTTGAGCCCAGTAAAGCTACCAATAGAACATTTGAAAGGATACAACCATCTGCTTCAGCACTTTTGATCATCTTCTTCATTTCATTTGATTAGATATTCCAAAGGCCCTGACTATCCCAGTTATGACTTGTTTAGAAGTTTGTCGAAAATATCCCAATTTGCAAGGCTAATGTTGTTAAAAATAGGAGTGTCTGATTCCTCCCTACCAATTTAAGGCTATTTATGGGAACCAAAACACATAGGCTTTAGTGTGTTATCTGGATTTCATGGTACATTTGTTCTCACTTGTTTTCTACTTGGGTGTGAAATCCCTTCCAGCTGAGCCTAGTACTTTAGAGATGTTAGGTGCCAGATGGTTTTTATCAAAACCAGTGCCTTGGAATCAAGAGCTTCTCAGGAGCTATATCAGTTAAGTGATAGCCTGGTTTCAAAGGAATATGTAGAAGCACCGTAGGTTACAAGGCTAAGGTTTCCAAGCAAGTGATTCCTATTAATGGTATATACTAGAAGTATTTCTTACAAATGTAAATGCCTCTGTGCATTCTTTACTACCCACACTTTTTTTTAGCAAAAACAGGACCATGGTGGAGATGGCATTATTTTCAATTTTTTCATATAAGTCTTTTATTTCTGCATTGGACTTGAATTGAGTGAACTTTAATTGAACTTAATTGTAGAATTCACAAATGGTCTCATCCTTTGTAGAGAGAATATTGTGGTTTAAGAACAGTTTCTTAGACAGATGTTGTCATCATCCCATCAAATGTAGTAAAAGTGTTGACATCTCACCAGCACATGTCCCGTTCCTTTCCTCCATCCCCTCCCCACAGACACAATGGTCCCTTCTGGTGGCTCCTGTACCCATGGTGGTCGTCCCCTCTGGACAGGTGGTACAGTCCGTAGGGCTCAGGGTGTCCTTGTAGGTTCCCACGGGGCATGCTGTACAAATGGAGAGCAGTCTTACACATATACCTCAGGTTCATTGATTTTCAGGCAGTTATCGTCTGTTGAAGAATTTCTACAAAATAGATTTGTCCAACATTGATGAATTTTAGTCATTTCCTACTAGTTCATCATATCAGGCTACCACTGGATGGTAGGAAATGCTATGTACATCACATGAGACGCCTGTCGTAGGAACTATCAGCTTAAGGTTCCTGTGGGAAAAATGCTGGACATTTGATTCGCCAAGTAAACACAAACTCTACAAAAATGCCTGTGGTTGCATGGGTCTGTTCATATTATCTCACCTGTCAAAAATGTCCTATGTTCATATCCAACCACAGCCTCCATCCTCTTGGCTACTAGTGTACAGGGCATAGCACAATGGAGGTCTTTCCTCTTGTGACCTATTATATAACCACATCCTTCCATACCTGATACGCTCCTGGTTAATACCTACCTGTAACATCACCTCTGAGGTTTCCTCACTTAATCCTTGTCAACTTCCTCCTGTCTATGTTCTGTCACATTGTGGCTACCTTTGCACACCTTACACCTCATGCCTCACTCATTGGCTGAGTACTCCACACAGATGATATATAATCAGTTTCTCAAACAAACTAAGGATGGCATGCTAGCTTAGAAGCAACATTCAGTTTAGAAGGAAACTCAGTGGTTGCAACTATAGATTGTGACTTTTTTTTTACAGAAATGATGTCACATCATTGACAAATGTGGACCACAGTATACATAACATAATTGAACATTTATTTACTAATTTAGCCATCCCTTGCTGTTGCCCTATTGACACATTGGTGGTGTATAAAGCAGTAGTACCCCGGTAGGGTTAGTTACCTGTGCACAGGTGTCCATCTCCCCCGTATCCCTCCTCACAGGAACATGTGGCATACCCAGACTTGGAGGGGCAGGAGCAGGTGGAGTGAGAGCCACAGTTGAAGTCACAGTAGGACCTGTCCGTCACAGACCAGGACTCCTCCTGCTGGTCTGGAAAACAGTAAGGAAAAACATGTTTTCAAAACGTTACATTTGCTTGACTGTAGGTCGTGTAAAATTTGTATACCGTATGAATTATAGTGTACACAGGAAATTCTTTTCAATATACTATATGTCTAAAGGAAAGAGTCAGAGTTTTCATCAGAATATTTTTTTTATTTCTTATTTCCAACAAGTGGTTACTAAAAAACACTAGAATATAATATGATATGAATTATTACAGTATATGCAGTCAGAATCAATTCTTCGTGTTGAGTCATAACTTTTTTATCAGACCTTAATCATTAGTTGCTTAGTTACCAACAAAACGGCAACAAACCGTTTCACTTGGGGACTAGTGAACAGGGCATAGTAGACAATGGGCAGGTAGTATTTGTATTGTATCTCTGTGAATCCATTTGAGGGATCCAGGATCTTATGTTGACAGTAAAGCAACGTTGAGACATCACAGTATATTTACAGTGGAAGCCTTTTGTCTTTTCCTTTTTATGCCTCAATCACTCTTTTGACAACGTTCTTTCCAAGAACCCAAGCAGTAAAAATGTGCAGAACCTTAATTTTTTGGGGAACACCTCAAATTTTCTTCATAACTGCATGTCTCTGCAATGTCAATGAAGCACTGTTTTGCCATGGATGCTTGGATTGTATTGACACAAGGGTGTGCCTATGACAGTCAGCTGTTCCAAATGCATGTTGTAGACTCATTAAGCCACATTCTTTGGCAGTATATGATACCGTAATACCTAATGAGCTTCCTAACAAACACACAACAAATTATGCCAGTTGTTTACAAAATGTTGATGTTGAAATCTGAAGTGTGGGAATGTACGTTGTCGTACCACACGCATAAATAATCAATGCCCTTATATGGACACAGGTGCCCAAACATATGCAAGAGCATGACCTCACTCTTTAGAACAGGCTTCGTCCGGAAAGAAAGTATTTGCATGACAAAAGGTGACCTGTGACGCTTTTGTCCGTCCTTCCGTGCTAGGTAGGGCCAGGAAGACTGAATGATCTTATAGAAACTTAACTGATTTTAGTTCCTCTTTTTTAACATGCTAACCAAATATATCATTCTAACGGTTTCTGTCACAGGTGAAAGTTCCTCTTTTGCTAAATGTGAGGCTAAAGCTTTTATGATATTGAAATCCAACCTCCTTCAACCGTACAAAGAAAATCAACGATAACAAATATGAAACCTTTTTGTCTGGTGATTCAATTTGTCAGTGAATACCCGCTATCACACATAATGTCACAAACTTTGTTATAATATGGAAATTACAAATCATAAAAAACTTCTTGTAACAGATGGTGTATAGCATGTTCTTCAGAGCACACAGAATAGTTAGGATCAAGATCTACCAGTCACTGTTTGTTTTGTTCCCACCACTTGGCCCAGGTGTGTCATACATTCAACAGTGTCTGCATCTTTTCCTGCGCATTCCTGACCGGTCTACCTGGCACACAGAACCTTGGGACGTACTTTAAACATGTGCCATGTAATCCTGGGGGCCTTTTTGACTCACCTCCTCAATAATGCATGATCGTATCAAGTCTAACTGTGTCATCGGATACAGCTGGTATTTGCACTATGTGTTGGCTAAATTCAATGGAAAGGCCAATGTAACTACCCGGGGACAAAATACTGCTTTTAGAATTCTTAGTTCAACAGTTTGCACGTTTTCAGTAGAATTCTGGGCTGTAGAGGACTTGGATATGATAGTAAAAACATGAAGTCGTGATCTTCTGAAGTTCATAAAATCACAACATCATGCCTAAATTTAATTCAACATCTCCCTGTATTCACACATTTAAGTCCCAATAAGGGTAGGGAAAAATTTGCCCTAAATGCCATTTATATTCCTCCTTCACCATTTTCCATTACTGTAATCTCACAACATGCTGGAAATGACACATGGGATGTTTGCATGTGAGTCTAATCCAGGCTTTTCCTGCACGGAAGCAAATCTGCCCTTACCATGAAAGTGTGTGTATGCGTGTAAAGTAAACATCTGAATGAAAACTGTTATTTTAAATGTTTATCTGCTTTCTTCAATGGTAGGGTGGTACTGTTTTTGTACTGAAGTCAATCGCAAATACCTAATTTTAGCAATTGGGGGATATTTGGGATAATCCATAATAATCTATGTCAATCAAGATTTGAGCGAGATTGAAAATTTTTGGCTTTATCCAGTGAATTGAAAAACAAAATTGATCCAAAATAGCTGATGTGGACTACATAATGGTTAGCCAAACAAAATACCATAGATGGAAAAAGAATTTTGCCATTAAAAAAGTGTGCAGGACAAGCCCCTTTTGCCCCCAGTAGTGACCAATTTCATGACGAGTAGGGTATACGTACAAAATCACAGTATGTGGCTTTAGACAAGGACAATGCCTGTCTACCATAAGTAATAACAGAGTACAGAGGACAATGGCCCTTGCCCTGATGCCACAGGAGTAGTGTATAATGGCTCCTGAGACTGACACTACCCCCTAGCTTTGAGAATGGACCAAATCTGACACAGGCATAATTAAGGTCTAAGGGAGGAGAATCAATGATCTCACAAATATGGCAGTAACAAAACAACAAACCTTTGGGCAGGACCTTGACAGGTCTGCCATTTTGGCTCTCAAAGTGGAAAAACTCGTTGTAACCACTAAAACGTACTCAGTAGTTCAGAATGGAAAGGTCTTTTACAAGACGTGGCATTGTCTAAAACGTTGTATTTCACTTCAAGATTCCTGTAACCTATTAGAAATGGGTATCTTTGTTCATATATCGACTACATTTACCAAGACGTGGTTTTTGTTATAGATGATATTAGAGCTTTGCTACTGACAATTCTACATTTTTCTGTTCACTTTTATGTCCGACTTCTTTACATTATTTGTCCCAAAACAGAATCAAGCCTTCCTAAAACTGACACTGCTTCACATCGGAAAACTGTTGGGATGTTTATTAATTGAGGAGGTTTGGACAGAATCGATTAGACACCATATCCAGCATGACTGGTTTCTCAGGGGACCGGCTGATTAAACATGGGATTTACCTGATACAGTAGGCACTGGGGCCTCATTAGTGGGAGTGCTGCTTCACACTGAGAAGGCCCCTCCCTGGCACGGTGCAAACTACCATGTACCATCATTAAAACAAAATCAAGACAACAACTTGCAGTGCCATGGGAATTCTGCCAATCAAGCCAGCTATGTGTGTCACTGACGAAGGATAGTGGATTCTATCCGAAACGTCTGACCGTTTCAAAACCATATCCAGTTGCTTGTGTAACTATTTTTGGTGCAGCTATGTGTGTGTTAGGAAAATGGAGTGTCTACAAAAATGCTTGTTTTTGTGAATGCCAGATGGAGTAATGGGAGAAAATAAAGCATGACCTGTTAGTGTATCACTGCACTTATATCTATTCTATCATAGGAACAATGATTACAGTATATACAGAGATAAGTATCCTGGAACATAATGTGTGTCAGATATATTGCCCGTGATTGTAGTCATAACCATTATCCTGAATTGACAGATAAAAAGAACTGGAAATTGTACTCAAACAAGTGGTAAATACAATTTAGCCTGTTCAAGAGCCAGTTTCCATAATTTGTTGTTCTCGATCCACAGTTTATAGCCTCATAACACAGGTACATAGAAACAAGTTTGGAAGGTTTTATGGTAAGAAAAACAGAACATTGATCACTGCAATCAGGGAATAACAGGTTGTCCCCAACATAATGTGATGAGTCAAAATCACCATGTAGACAGTCCTGTTTGTATTTTGTCCTTTAATTAGCCCAGTTTTTCCTCCATAATTACACCGTTTACTTTAGAAAGTGTATGAAAAATATGTGAACCGTCTTACCTCCATGCAGAAGCCTTGCCAGAAGACTGAAGTCTTGGAAGTTGTCCAGAAGGAAGTAGTGGTCCTGTTGGCTTGGATAAGCAATGGATCTCAACTCAGCTTCCACTGCATCTTCAATTCCCAAGGCAAAGATTTCCACCTGTCGGCCTTGTGCATCCATGTTCCATCCCGACCACCTGAGATTTGAAATCTCTCGCGCTGGAATAGATGGTGGCTGTCCAATATTGGAGCGACCGTCAGTTAGAAGAAAGATGGCCTTCTTCGCTGTTGGTCGACTTGTTAAGAGAACTTGTTTCGCCCTCTCTAGAGCTGTAGTTGTCGCTGTCCAACCATGTAGAGCTTTGTTCCTGAGCCTTTTCTCAATGTCATCATTGAGTTTGCACTTTGTTAACCTACTAGAGGCTGATCCATCACTCAGGTAGTCCACATCCACTGATACTGTGGTGCTGTAAGTGATAATGGAGACTCTGGTGTGTACTGAGTTAACACTGAACTCGTACAGAAGGTTTTCAACAAACTGCAGCATGGAATCCCAGGCTCCGTTGTACCATCCTATACTAGCCGACCTGTCCAACACGAAGATCAAGTCCACCTGTCCATTCAAGGTGTTTAGCAAAGGTGTGACAAACGACGTATTCAATGTCAATGCCATCTGTTCCAGTCTCTCCACGGAAGTTTGAGCGGAAAGTTGGCAATGTACAGGGTTTAGGAACATCATCGCTGTCAGGAAACAAAATGTTCTGAAAACGGTAAAAGTCGCGCCCATTTTAGGACGTTGTGTCCGAGTGTCGTCTGTTGCCGCCATTTTGAACGTTAATCCTCTGTCGTCTGCAGAATCTAACCGATCGCTTGAAGACGTTTTCTCAATAGTTCTTCTTCTCTGACAGGTTTACGACCAACTTCTATGAAAGGTCCCTTTGAGTCCTGAAAAAAATGAACACAGAAAGTAAAGTGAGCAGTTGTTTGCTGAGCTGTTCGGGACGGAAATGCCGGAGAGGTAACACTGCGTTAGACGACTTGCTCCCAGCAACACACGCCCATCGTCCCGCGCAGGTACTAGTACATAATACACCGTGAAAAATCGTTTCTATCCACCGCAAAGACATCAACACACACCATTCATAACCCTTACCCTCTAGTAACCGTGCGCCTCGCAATGCTGGTACTTCTGAGGAAGAGGTCACGGAAATAATAACAGAAATATTTCAGGTGGGCCTTGTGATGACTAAGCCTCCCCTCTATATTTGGGCAACACGTAGTCTCGTCATACCTGAGCGATCTCACCTTCGGCAGTCATTACGTATCACTGGTTCCCGTGCTCTGATTGGAGCGAGCCATGCCTTCGGGCCAACTTGCAAGACTGCGCATTCTTTCTCACTGTTGTGTCCAAATCCTTTGGGTCAACTGCGATCACCATATTCAATTCTCATGTAAAGTAGGACAAGTATTGAGTGAGCACAAGAGGATACAACTTCGGAAACGTATTTTTCTATCGTCGTTCTGTGCGCTTTAAAAGTGTCCCTTTGTCCAGGACACTGGTAATGCTGTCTATGGATTATCCAAATCTTCAATACGTTATTTTAAATACGCTAACTTTTACAACGAACAAAATAAACTCTTATTGTATTCTTGATGTCACGCCCTGAGAGCGAGTCACCATTGTTTGAACAAGGTCTGTGATTGGCTAGGATGATCCCGGGAAATACCCCCGCGGCGGTTTCCGATGACGTCAATACAGGGCGTGTCCGCTGGCAGACAGGTGTTTCTTCCTATTCGACATATAAGGCAATGGTTCCAGGTAGCTTGTATTGTTTTGCGTACAGGTGTGATTTCGTTTAAGGATGAATGATATCTTGTGCGTGATGACCCTAAAAGAAAATTGTTTTCTTTTAGAGAGCCGCAAACAAAATTTGTTACATACGCCTCATAACCCCTATTGTGCTACATGTATGTTATGCTATGCGCTATGTTATTCAACAGGTTACGATTAATGAATGCCTAGGTAATCTATACATATATAACTCGTAACCCGAGTAACATATAACTGTATACCTTGATTATCCAAGTTTCCAGCTAGAATTTGTGAGTTTGCCTGTTGCGAAATCTGAACGAATTCCAGAGTTGTTTGCTTGATTGTTTGTCTGTTTTCACATATTCATTGTCAGTTCTATTGTTATCGTTTAATCCCAGTGTTTGGTGCTATTGATTTAACCATTGTGACAAGTATGGCAATTCATGAAAGTTCAATTAGAATTGGCGTGGTCTTGACCCAGCTTCTTCTTGAATCTTGACCGGTGTCTGAATACACATGGGAACGCCAGCAATTACAATATGTGTGTTCAACGGCACCTACGAATAGTGTTCACTATTATATAGTCTATGCGTATATTACTCGTAACCCGAGTAACATATAACTTTATACCTTGATTATCTGACTTGTATTTTCTGAGTTTGCCTGTTGCGAAATCTGAACGAATTTCAGAGTTGTTTGCTAAATTTGTTTGTCTGTTTTCACAGATTCATTTGCAGTTCTATTTAATCGTTTAATCCTAGTGTTTGGTGCTATTGATTTAGCCATTGTGACAAGTATGATAATTTGTGACAGTTCAATTAAAATTGGCGTAGTCTTGACCCAGCTTCCTCTTGAATCTTGACCGGTGTCTGAATACACATGGGAACTCCAGCAATTACAATATGTGTGTTCAACGGCACCTACGAATAGTGTTTACTAGACAACAACATTAATTTATTAGCACCCTGCTGTTAGTCAAGATTCACTTTTAAAACATCCATTTATCTCTTGTATAGTGTCTGCAACAGTTTACCACAACTATTGAATGAAATAGTCATATTCCCGTGGAGTGTCTGGCGCGGGCGGTTACGCATAGTTACCGTGAGCTTCACGAACACAGACGCTATCAAGAGTTGTCTATTCCAACACGCATATGATACACATTGTAAAGTACAAACGTGTATTGGAATTTGGAAGAAAAAGCCATTCGACGGCTTGTATCTCAATGTCATTGTTTAAGAATTATTATGCGGAAACTTTGGTTATCTGGTTGGTTATTGTTTCTCGTTTAAGCATGGTCAATAGGCCATTGAGTTTTTGCCGAAGGCGCTGTTGCTTTCTTTGCACATGCATTTGCGTAGACAATCAACACACACTGTATCAACACATTGTATACTCAGTTCATTGAATCAAATAACAAACATTGTTTGCAAACACTCTGAACTTGCTCCGTTGAATCATACACTAAACACGCACGGGGTACTCCGTCTAATCTTCAAGCAGATCCTACGGTAGCACAAGATAATCAAAAGCTGCCAGAGGAGTGAAGCCGGCCTAGGAGTGTGTTTGACTCCCTTTGGCCGGCTCTCCTTAGTAGTTTAGTCAGCTTTGATACTATCTTATGTCACTTGGAAAATCTGACTGGAGATTAACGTCCACGGCGCCGGTCTTGTCAAGGGGATAGTTCGCACAAAGGCCGATGGTAGTAGAACAGTTTCACAGTTTGCTGGTTTGCTCAAATGCGAACCCCTGCTCGAACCGATAGAACCGCCAGGGGGCTAACTTAATCAAAATGAGATCTTGCGGAGGCGTTACCATACCAGGAACTGTGTATTCAATCGTACTTTGGGAAGATCTTTACATGCAAAATACCATATACTTCTTCTTAAGACCTCAGTGTCATTAAAACATATTTATCTTCATTCGAAAATGATTATAAGTCAATAAGTCGAACCCAGTAACTTAGAATTTAGAGATAGCTTTCAGACTAGAATAGATAGACCTTGTTTTGAATTGTTCTACACTATTTGTCCGTCCCGATTCATGTTACCTGCAATTAGTCCTCGGGCAAGATTTCGCAATAAGCTTATCTAGCGATTGATAGCAATCTTCCTTCATAAAACAAATGTCATCGAAAACTGAATTTGACAATTGATGATTTAGTTGACAATTTATGCGATTTTACTACATTACGGAGCAATCATAGCTTATGGTACTAGTAATACATTCTTCAAGTTATGTTGCCATAACATAAGATAAGTACGATATTGGTCGTGAATCAAGTTAGCGCTTGAATGAAACAGAGAACTCCATCGCCGCGACCAAGTGTGGTCCTGCTTTGCAGCTTGTAAGAAAAGGAGAACTTGAACTTCAAGGAGTCACGCAAGAACAGGCCCGAAGGAACAGGTATGTTTGTGCTGTGTGCAGGTAACCGTATCGGCATGTCTTACAAAGGAGGTGTCACACGACCACAAATGGGCCAATCACGCATCATGTCCAAAGTCTTGTGTGTCCCAAATTAGACGACACATCACAGGGACTTACCAGTTTAGAGCCTGCTAAGCACACACCATCTGCAGGCAAAAGTTCCTCTTCCTTTGTCGCCCACGCTGAACTGAGGGCAACCTCAGGTAGAGTAGAAGCAAGACTCCTAGCTAGCGGGCTTTAACTGACCAGGCTCCGAGCAAAATGCGTCGTGGAGGCGTCACACGCAGTCCGCTTGGGTTGCCCATGACATGCGTCGTTGTTTTCGCACTCTTTGCGGTTGAGAAACTTGGTGAGTTGTACTGTCATGTTTCTGGCTACGTACAGGAAGTTTATGTTTGTAAGGTAGCCCATTTTGTGGGCTATAGTTGTACAGTTGATGTAACCTCAAACTCACAGGACGTCCGGTAAAGGGCTTCTAACTTTTCGGAGGTAAATAATGGAATACATTTCACGAAGTGCAGCGTTAGATAGTGAAGTTAGGCAGGTATAGAAACGTGTAAATGGACAATGATTTAGGTTAACACATGCATGTGTTACCACACTAAAATTATCTTCTAGAAGGAAATGAAAAATAAAATAAAGAGGACGTGAAGAAGACATCGTAACTAATGATCCGTACCTTTCGTTCAGATGCAAGTCTGTTGGTGACCAACGGAACCAATATCATCAGCTACGACATCTCGACAAGCCAAGAGACAGTATTACCTGTGTCGGTAAGTACACATCAACCTTACGTTGGCGCTCTGTTCATTAATTTATTGGTTGTATGTGTCAGATTTTCAATTTGTTATCAAGTCAAGAGCTGATGTTTGCCTTGTATGCTGTTACTAGACTTAATTGTTTAAAAAACTGAGGCAATGTTAAGGTCGGAGAATTTTCGGATACAACGTAGCAAAAGATAGTGGTGGTTCTAAGTTTGAAGTATAGATATGGCCATGTATGCAGTCTGGCAGACGAATTCTCCTACGTCATGTCTATCTTAAGATTTTGGTGCACATGTACTTAGAATGGTGCCCTTATGTAACCATGCATGTGTGTATGTAGCAATAGAGGTAAAAAAATGTCCCGTCGATTTGTGTATAAATTTTGCTAGTTGTTTCAAAGAAGAAAAGCAATACTTTTTTCACTTTAAAGAGATCACAATAGATATTTGTGACAGGGCTGTATTTTTTGTCGAAACAGCGGGAACTGGAAATTCTGACCATGGAATAAAAATAAAATCGAGACATTGTATCGTCCTAGTGTCAGCTGACTATTTTTAGGGGATTCACTCCATCATTATTGCACTCTTAAGGACTATATATAACATGCACGTGCCGTTGCTTCTTCGCTCGTACTTTAGCTTAGCACTTGGAATTGATTTATTTCCTTTAGTAGCAGGGGGATTTTTTATAACTCCAACTCTAGTAGGGGTGGTTTGCATACAGAGTCTATACCTATTTTATTGCAAGCTTTTGAGGCAAGGGCACGCAGTAAAATTGATGTCGTTTTTTTCTTAGGAAACTGGGGGCATCGTTGCCCTTGCCGTTGACGGTGGTCGGCAACGTCTGTACTATACAAACGCCGAAGAAGGTGCGATAGTTCGGTGCGGACTCTACGGTTCAGACCAGCAAACCATCGCCAGCACAGGTTAGACATTCATTTCCTTGAAAGTATCAAGTTACAACATCAACATACATGAGGCTAGGCTATTCATCCCGCCAGGCTAGTATAAACACGTGTACTGCTCTGCGCACTTAGTAAACAATGAGTGGTACAGCATTGCGCATGCGTAATTTCCTTGAAGGGGGGTTGGGGTACGTGGAATATGTGCAGGTCGCCATGGTCATGATATTGTATAGATATTAGTCTAGTGGGGAAAGTGGGAAAAAGTTTAAGATATATATAAAAGTATCAGATTAGACACCACATTGCATGAAGAGAAAAGTTGGTTAACACGACAAGAGCTTGAAATATCGCTTATTAGTCTAACCAAGTGCCACGTTTAGCAAGTCTTTCTACAAAAATCGTACAGGCCTGAAATCTTATCAGCACCCTGCATCTAAAAGAATGAACGAAAATTGAACGAATTTGTTTCAACGTTTCTATGTTCTATCTATAGTTTTGCATAAGCTTTAAAGGCCTGTGATGGCTTAACAGTGCGCGAAAAATAAGTTTCTGGGTCGGAAACACCGGTACATTTACCCGGATATTCAAAATGTATGGACGTTTACGTGTATGTGCCGCCCGTTCACTTGATGTAGACGGACCCACAAACGCGCCGTATATGCACAACTTAAGTGTACGGAACAAGTAGAGGTCCGAAAAGGATCGGGCGATGCAAGTACTTTTTAGCGCAAAAGTAGCTGTTTACCTATTTATTTACTGTTTATCATGTCAACAGAACAATTTTTACTGAGAACTTCGGTCTCAAAATACGCTCTCAACGTGCAATCCGCAGATGATGTAACGTTAGTATGGAAGTTGTGCATGTTGAAAAAAAGTGCGACAGCCTGACGCTTTTCCCCCCAGACGTGACCCAGCCCACCGGTATCGCCTATGACTGGGTGTCCGGGCTGGTGTACTGGACAGATGAGGGGCGGGGCACGGTGGAGGTTGCCCAGGGAGACGGCGCCAATAGGAAGACCCTCATCTCGGGACAAATGTTCCCCAGAGGGATCGCCGTGGACCCTATCTCTGGGTACGGTCATTGCTGTCGTTATGATCGTTTATTACCCCGTTATTTGCCTAAGAAGATTACACAGCACGCAGATGTACACGAAGACCATACACACCGGGCTCGTATATTGTCTTGTCAAATTTGTTACAAAGATAACGCTAATTCACCTTTATCCCCGGGTATATCCGATCTAAGACAGTGGGAGACGAAACACATTTTATTTCCAAATGTCCATTCAACCAAACCGAAGGAATCACCCTGTTTAGAGAAGCCACAAAGACTTATCCCAACTTCCCCACATTGACAGACGAACAAAAAGCCACTTTTCTCTTGAAATCGCAGAACCCACAAATTTTAGAAAAAGTGGGGCTTTTCGTCTCCCTCTGCTTCCAAAAGAAGTCAAACCCAACCTGTTTAGAAATAGCCAACACTAATATTAGAGTAGAATATTGTTCATAACTGTCCACTGTTACTTGTATATGTACTATGTTTAAACCATGTACTAGTACTTGCAATTAGCCCTCGGGCACGAACTTGCAAATAAACTTCGTCTTATATTAACAAACAGGGAATTTAGGGATATCAAGTCGACGGACGGTGGCTTCAAATTGCAATATTGTCAACATATTGCAGTTTTAAACCACCGTCCGCCGTTTTGATACATTGAAATACCCAGTTTTCAAAAACAACGGACTCGCGGACATATAAGTGAAGTAGGGTTACTCAACTCGTAGATGCAAACAGAAACAATACACACTGCCCTCGTATATTGTCTTTTCATTTTTTTCAAAGATGTAACGTTATGTTCTACAATACATTTGTAACTTAGCTGGCGTAAAGGCAACAATTTAACGTCAAGTTTCGCAAAGTTTCAAAATCCTTAGCAAAATGTTAACATTAGTGTATGTGCCCTGGTTTGATTTTGAGTGTATCAGATACGCCCTCTCGCGGTTCAAAATAGTGCTTCAGAATCGCCAACTGGTACTGATAGATAACTGACAGTCAGTGTGAATGTCGCTCAGCGTTATGCGTGGATTTGCGTAAAAAGGTTTTCGTCTTACGTGAATTCTCTTCAGATATCTGTTCTGGGGGAACCAAGGGGACTTCACTATCCGGCGCGCACGGCTGGACGGTTCTGATGTGGAGGTCCTACACCACACAGGGCTCTTCTGGCCGAACGAACTGGTTGTGGACGTTCAGCAAAGGTAAGAAAGCATAATCTGGACCCCGTCCGTGCGTCCCCTTAAGAAAACATACACACGTTAACATGAGTGTATGTAAGACTTTGTAACAACTGCCATTGACGCTACTAAGTAGGAATACTTACCCTTCCGATATCAGGGTCTGTTCGACATTTTGGAAGGTCGAGGCAGCAACAGTTGAACAGTTGTGGTGCTCAATCCTACACCCAGATTTTATTCAGCAGTTGCTTTCTCATTTACAATACGTTACCAGATAGAAATGTGTTATATTGACTGTCACCACCCGAAGAGGGATATCACAAACTGTTTTGGTAATGAATACGTTATGGTAGCAGCCTTGTATGGGTTACAATGACACGCCTTACTGTAGCTTTGAGACTAGCTGAGGGGTTGGATTTCAGCATTCAACTCAGGCGCTATGACCCTTACCTCTTTTTTCATCAGATCACAGTTTTATTCTGTAACTTACATTGAGTGGTTGAAAACTCTCATTTCAAATTAGGAACATGTAGTCTTTTGGACAGGTTGTAAAATGTCAGGTAAGGTTACACTAACCTTTTTATTGATGAGTATCATACTACCCGGGCCCCACAGACCACTCTGTACTTTACATGCAGTTGCAGGATGTTGATCATGACTATTGAGTCCGGGTCTCTTCTGTCCCTTTGCAAGGGATAGAATGTTTATGTCTCCTCTACTATCTAACAAAAATGAAGGAACGAAAAAACTAAAAGCAAAATTGACTTGAAACAAAATTGAGACAGATCTTGATAACAATCAGGAGTTCTCTCCCTAATATTATTCATATATCTGATATAATGCCTTTTCTTGAAGTTGACACACAAGGTTAATGATTCAACACTGTAACATCAACCAAAACTTGCTTTGTATGTCCAACAGTCGCCTGTTCTGGGTTGAAGGCTACTACGGATACATCGGGTCCAGCAACTTGGACGGGACAAATCGGACTGTCGTCGCTAATGTCTCCTCTGGCCACGTGCTGTTTGGACTTGCCCTGCACGAAGACATGCTGTACTACACCTCCTGGGATGGCAAAGTGTACTCTGTGGACCAGAGCTCTGGAGAACTGAGCGAGGTTATCAGCAAGGAAGAGTCTGACAGGCTGCTCGGACTTGTGGCCGTACATCCAACTAGGCAGCCAACAGGTAAACATTAAGAATTCCTCACAGTATTGCCTTAATGACTTAATAAGGGAAAGAGTAAAAAATCAAAAATTCAATTTCAGCACCTGGGAGATGTTATGAAATAGAATTTTTATTAGAGATTCAGCTCAAAGATCATGAAACTATTACATCTCTATATCAGGGAATAACCAATGCCAGACTGATAATGGTGACTGCAGCCATCTCTGCCTCCCTACTGGACCAGACACCAGGATCTGTACCTGTCCTGATGATGGGGGACTGGCCATTGGGAAGGACAACAAGACATGTGCAGGTAGACACTGACTTGTCATTCAAACTTCTATCATTATCGTAATATTGTATCCTGACAATGTCACTTGACAAAGATTGTTCAAAGAAGACTATTGGACAATTTTCAGAGGATTGCATTGTAAAATGTTATACCTTTCTTTCTATCATGATCATCGGTTGAATGTTCTCCCCCACAGAGCCAGGCCAGTTCCTGCTGTATGCAAAAGCAGATGAAGGACAGATCATGATGTTGACCTCTGACCTGAGCATGGCGCCCAGGCCTGTCCTGTTGGACCAGGGTGTGCGACCGGTGGCTGTGGCTTATGATCCCGTGGAACAGGTCTCTTCCCATTGACTGTAGAACCTCTTAATTGTAATGTTGCAGGCTTAGATGAGGATTTTTTAATCTATGTTTTAATAGCTTAAATGTCAAGTCTTATTATTGTAATTCTATTACAATACAGAAAGATGTACATTTTGCACTGACAGAGGTTAAAGTCCTTCAAGCACCTGAAAGTTTACATACTGTTATGTTTTTGTTTGTTTGTTTGTTTTTTTGTTTGTTTGCTCAGACATCAGCAATTATATTGTGCCAGTGTAATAGTTAAGATCAATACACTTGTCACAAATATAATTATTGTTTCCACCCAGAGAGTGTACTGGAGTGATGTGGCCACTCACAGTATCAACAGGGTTTTCCTCAATGGGACAGGCTCAGAGGTGTTCCTGGACAGCACCAATGGGATCGCATCAGTGGAAGGTATAGGAAATGCTTAAAATTTCTAATGTTCCTGGATACAAAATATTAATCAAACAATTCCTGAGGACAGTGCCTCTATGTTGTCAATATAGCACTGGGTATTAAGTTTTAAAGGTTTATAGAATATTCTCTGATATTAGTGACTCTTAAAAACATGTAACGTTAAAACATGTACCTCAAAATTTTCAATGTCTGCTCAGTACATCTTGATCAGGGAATGACCTAGTCTCATGAAATAACGAGACTAGGTCCGAGACTTGCGTGACTTGCAGCCCCCCAAATCCCAAGCCAATCATAGAACCCCACCCCCGCCCTCTTGCAGAGTAGGGGAAGGTAGGACTTGGGCAGCTCCCAGCCATAGTTCTTGTATTTGTCTGATTTGTAAAAAGATGAAAAAAACTGACAGTTTCCCGTTATCTTTAGGTCTTGCAGTTGACTGGCAGAATCGGCGGCTGTATTTCTCCAACCTTGGCCTGCACTACACAGGTGTGAGCTGGGGGAGGGTGGAGATGGTGGGGCTGGACAGGACAGGACACCGACGACTGCTGGAGGAACGTGTACAGAAGCCAAGATCCATAGCACTGGACCTGGAGGCCAGGTATGTTCACAAAAGTCTCAGTCAATGGTGTTTTTTCAGTAAAGCCCTTTGCAGGAATGAGACCCCTTGAGTTGCATCCATATTACAAATGGTTTACAAAATAGATCAAATAAAACTGAGCTATACAATTACAACCCATATATTAACTCTTAAACATCAGCATTTATTTGTCACTGTATTTGCATTGAACATCAGCATCCCCTTATTCAGTATTATCATATAGCCAGGCGCCGCGGACCAATCAGAAGGCCCCGTTCCACGTTGGTTATGACACCGTAACACGGAGATTCAGGCCAAGCAGGTGGGTATCGCTCCCCTGATTGGTCATAATGAATCGACACCGGCACCGGTGTCGATTTGCATCGACACCGGCACCAGTGTCGATGCAAATCGACACCGGTGCCGGTGTCGATTCATTCTGACCAATCAGGGGGGCGATACCCACCTGCCTGGCCTGAATCTACGTGTTACGGCGTCATGCGTCAGCAGAAAGGAATGCTTTGTACAGTGTGCAGTCCATGTTAGAGTTAATCCAAACATTATTACTGTTCACATTCCTTCAAATTTATTGAATATGTACAACTATAACTTAGGATTGAATAGCAACACACTTGTCCCAGCAGAAGGGAATTTGTCATTATGTCAAGTCTTGGAAGTCTTGAATAAAGGATGTATGTATTATAAAGGAATTTGTTGCTTAAATGGGTCAGTTTGTGTAGGCTATATGATAATAACGTTAATGCCCCGCCTTATCCTCGGTGTATATGGTGAGATAATCCCTGGTCAGGTGCGATAACCACCTCATAAACCACCTCGTTCGCTACGCTCACTCGGTGGTTTATTCGGTGGTTATCGCACCTGACCAGGGATTATCTCACCATATACACCTCGGGCCGGGGCATTAACCCTTTATTCAAAACTTGCTTTGGAGACAGAAGTTCCATTATCAAGTCTAAAAGTCAGTGGCGAAAACTATTTTCAACAGTGGGAACTGTTGAGTCATAAAAACTGGGAAGAAGGATACAGGCAACTTTATGATGACATTCAATTGAAATAAATAAAGTGATAAGCTGAATCATTAAAGTGAAAGTTCTAATTCTAAGTTAATCAAGGAAAACACAGGCAGAGTACCAAAAGTCCTGATTTTGTTCTTTTCTTTCCCTTTGCCAGACACATGTACATCACTGATTGGGGTGAAGAGCCTAAGATCCTGAGAGCTGACCTGGATGGCAGAAACCCCCAGACTATTGTTTCAGCAGAGATGGAGAACCCCAATGGCCTGGCCATCAGTGATGGCAAACTGTACTGGGTGGACGCACATGTCAAAAGTGGGGAGAACAGCACAGGGACCCTGGAACAGGCTGAACTGGACGGAAGCAACAGAGCTGTACTGATGCAGGAGGTACCCTTTCAAGTAAGTAAAAAAATCATGAAACAATAAGTCTAGCTCTAGTAGGAGGATAATCAGTGTGAATGTGAATTCAGCACCAGGGACAGGACCAGTGTGAAGTCAGTAGGAGGATAATCAGTGTGAATGTGAATTCAGCACCAGGGACAGGACCAGTGTGAAGTCAGTAGGAGGATAATCAATGTGAATGTGAATTCAGCACCAGGGACAGGACCAGTGTGAAGTTAGTGGGAGGATAATCAGTGTGAATGTGAATTCAGCACCAGGGACAGGACCAGTGTGAAGTTAGTGGGAGGATAATCAGTGTCTATGTGAATACAGCACCAGGGACAGGACCAGTGTGAAGTCAGTAGGAGGATAATCGGTGTGAATGTGAGTTCAGCACCAGGGACAGGACCAGTGTAATGTCAGTAGGAGGATAATCAGTGTGAATGTGTGTTCAGCACCAGGGACAGGACCAGTGTGAAGTCAGTAGGAGGATAATCAGTGTGAATGTGAATTCAGCACCAGGGACAGGACCAGTGTGAAGTTAGTGGGAGGATAATCAGTGTGAATGTGAGTTCAGCACCAGGGACAGGACCAGTGTGAAGTTAGTAGGAGGATAATCAGTGTGGATATGGGTTCAGCACCAGGGACAGGACCAGTGTGAAGTCAGTAGGAGGATAATCAATGTGAATGTGAATTCAGCACCAGGGACAGGACCAGTGTGAAGTCAGTAGGAGGATAATCAATGTGAATGTGAATTCAGCACCAGGGACAGGATCAGTGTGAAGTCTGTAGGAGGATAACCAGTGTGAATGTGAATTCAGCACCAGGGACAGGACCAGTGTGAAGTCAGTAGGAGGATAATCAGTGTGAATGTGAGTTCAGCACCAGGGACAGGACCAGTGTAAAGTCAGTAGGAGGATAATCAGTGTGAATGTGAATTCAGCAACAGGGACAGGACCAGTGTGAAGTCAGTAGGAGGATGATTAGTGTGAATGTGAGTTCAGCACCAAGGACGTAGTTATGGCAGTATGCTTTTGAAGTGCAACGTAATGTTAGCTAATGTAAATGTCATTGGTTCATTGCAGATCCCCTTTGGCCTGGCCATGCATGGTGACAGCCTGTACTGGACAGACTGGGGAGAGGATGGGACAGGTGCTCTGTTCCAGGGAGACACGGGGACAGGGAACCATCATGTGGTGGTGGGAGGGCTGGGAGACCCCATGGCTGTGACTGTCTGTAACAAGTCATACATCACTCCTGATGGTGAGTGGGGTCAGGTTTACATTTGTAGATATCCTGAGTAATTGGAATATCTGATGGCACTGATTACATTGAAAACGTCACACGAACGGCAGGCTAAATTTAGTGAATCCTAACAATATATTTTTTACCTTAAGACTTCTGCAATATGATTATGAAATCACTACAACATGTGCATCTAGCTACAGTATTGGACAAGTTGATTAGGAACCTTAAATCCATATCTGAGGGACACTTTAGAATTATGATATCAACAATATGCATTTGAATGCAGTGAAACATTGTTACAGACATGTCATGATGACATACATTTTGTACTGTTGTCCTTTTTTCAGAGCCCAGCCCTTGTGCAGGACATGACTGTAGCCACATCTGTGTCCCCACTGCTGGGTCCTACAGATGTATGTGCCCTGATGTTGGAGGTCTGGTGCTTGGAAGTGATGGCAAATCATGTAAAGGTAAGTCTCCTATCAAAGAGAAAGAGTCAGTATATAACATCTATTATCATAATACCGGTACGTTTACGACGATTTCTCTAGCCATACTGATTTGACAAATTGTCAACGCATCATTTTCTCCAGTTACATGTTGCTGTTATAGGTTACCCTTGCCACTTCTTCTGTGTAACTTTTCTGCCACTCTTGTCCTGCTAAAAGCGTAATATTGTAATTGTAACACGCCGCGGAATTACACGGCGAATGGGCGCGTGGTTGGGAGGGGGTAAAAATACCGGCAGGAAGAAACACGGCACAATTAACTGCCGCTATGTACATTTATACATCCTCTGATGTTCCTTCCTTTTCTGTCAGTAAATGCATAAAACATAAACCTGCATGAGCATACAAAATGTCATGAGAAAACGGACGTATACTGTCAAGAATTTTCATTTAACTCCTGTCCGTCACAACCGCTATGACGTAACACTTCACTGCTAGCGTAGATATAAAAATGGCGGGAAAATGGCTGCGTACGTTCAATTTTGCCCATTCAGTCGTAGATCCGGGCTATTATGCAACGATTCTTCACACTTTTACATGAGTTGTAGGTCACCAACAGAAATTCAAGATTGTTGTTGAATCATGTTCGTCTTGTGCCGTGAGCATGTGTAATTATGATCTCTAAATTTGGCAATGAATGTGACAGTGTGTTCATCCCACGACGAGCTGCCTACCCCGAAAAAGATACTGAAAACTTTTGGCCTTGTTGTCTTCGAATGCATTGTTATCGATGCTTTGTAAATGATGTATTGGACACCTAGATGTCTGAAGTGTGCACAGCTCAGAAATAACTATTGTTGCATGTGTAGATCTCTTTAAGTTCCAGTATTTTTAATCTACCGGTATAAGTCTTACTACCGGTATTATGCCAATGCATGTTATACGTAGCTAATTTTCTATAGACTAGTTAAGTGACAATGTCAGGTTACAGCAGGCTAATGTATTGAGTTGATCTCTTGACTCAAGTGACACCCATCATGCCTGAGGGTATAGACAGACTTCATTTATTTCATTGATCGCCTGTAGCCCAACTCTGGGATATCCTACAGTATGATAGCTTGTACCTTGTATTAGATGAAATTAACTTCTTTCGGGCAAAGGTTGTGTTATTTATTGCAGTGCTATTCCTATCTTACAGTCTCACAAAAAAGAGTTCTCACAAAAAGTTTATTATGAATATTTTAATGAATAAACATTTTAAAAATCATATTTTATGGACTCTCCCTCCAGAACCACAGCAGTTTCTGCTAATTGCTGACTTGACAGAGATCCGCATGGTTTCCATGGACACCCCCGACAGATATCCCTATCCCATAATCCAAGTCCACGACCTCTACAGCAACATTGCGGCCGTGACCTACGACCCACAGTCCCAGATGGTGTACTTCAGTGACGTGGGGTGTCGGTCCATCCTCAGGGCCTTCCTGAATGGCACAGGGCTGGAGGTGGTGTACAGTGACACAGGTGTATCGGACGGGATGACCATTGATCCTGTGGGCAGGTACCTGTACTGGACAGATGGAGAGAGGGGGACCATTGAGTGGATGGCACTTGACGGTGCTGAGGAGACTCATGAAGTACTGCTACAGGGGCTGGATAGGCCGAGAGCAATTGTGGTGGTCCCAGAGACTAAGTAAGTTAAGGTTTTACTTTTGAATGACTCTGAAATTTTTGTATCCTGAGTCTATCAAGAATTACATGTTGTATTGAACCTTTAAGGAGGGTCTGCATGGGGGGGTCTTGGTAACCCTTAACTGTGAATTCAGAAGACCCGGTAACGATAAATTCAAGAGGCCCAGTAAAGCTTAACGGTAAATTCAGGAGGGGTTAAAAAGCATAACAGTCTGTAACATTGACGCGCATTCCTATTCGTACAACTCTAGATTAGGGTATCTCAATGGGTGAAAATATCTGACTAACGGCGTTGTGAGAAGGTACCCAAAACCTGAGTGAATGACAGAGACAATGTTTGCTGCGTCAATGACATTTGCTTTCCCTGGGACAGTGTTCTCGCTACAGAGGCGGCGACAGCAAGTTTGGGTGTGGGGGATATTGCTGACAACATTTTCAGCACATGGAGCACCAAAGGCACAATGCATCATAGTGGAGTCTGGTGGTATGCTCCCCTGGGAAAATTTAAAAATTACGACCCTATGAAATGCTAGGTCCTGCATTTTTCGGCAAATTTTTCCGAGGGACTAAGCTATCTTAATGGCATTTTTCATCAAAATTACACATGAGCTTTGACCTAATAACCCCCCGCCCCATCCCAACATATTTTTGACAATTTCGAGCTCGGAAGGAACGAGACGGTGCAAAATAAGTCTGGGAAAATTTCAAAATTTGGACCGTCTGAAGTGCCATTTCCTGCATTTTGAAGGACAAATTTTGCAGGATGAGAAAGCTAAATCAAAAGACATCAAAGTTTTAATAGAGAGAAAAGTTTTGGGGGGCAACGACCCATGCCCCCATTATATTTTTGCCATGTTGTCATGAGCGCCGAAGGCGCAAGTCGACGCGAAGGGAGGTCTGGAGAAACCTCATTTCTGTATTCGAGGAGTACATTTTACCTGAAACTAAGCTGACTTTGGCACTGAAATCTGTATGAGTGAAAAGGTTTTGAAGGCAACGCTTCCGCAACATATTTTTACCATGTGACATGTCCTGGAGTGCCAATGGCCGGCAGACCAGGAAATTTTGAAATCGGGACCCTTTGCCCGCATTTTCAGGGACTCTATCTGACATTTGACTTCGTGACTTATTACGAAAAATTCTTGGTAACGCGAATTCAGTATAACAAATAACAATTAACATTGAATTAAAACAACCAGTAATGCTTCACGAAGAATATAACGATTAACGTTGAATTAGAGCAGGTTGGTAACGATTAACGGTGAATTAAAATGGTCGTAACGCTTAATGAAAAAGGCATGCAGACCCTCTTTAAGGAGGCACACAATATGATATAGAACACTGCCAGGTGTTGGTGAGGTATAGGTAAGGTACACAATATATCTTTCATTGACAGCTGTCATATTTATCTGTCTTATTTGTAGCTACATGTACTGGACTGAGTGGGGTGAGAGTCCAGCTGTGAAGCGGGCATCCATGGAGGTGAATGCCACAGATGTACAGACCCTGGTGGAAGGGGACCTGGTCTGGCCAAATGGACTTGTCATCGATGACGAGGACAGCAAACTCTACATTGGGGAAGGCAACAATACCAAGATAGAAGCAGCACAGTTGGATGGTAAGTTCAGATGCTCAAAGCACAAAATGTGCATAGGTAATGGCTTGCACATTTGTTCACCTTTTATGACAAACAAGTACAATATGATTTATGGACTTCTTAATACTAGTATGAGTGTTATTCTTCATCAGTGGCCAATTTTATGTAATGTATTGCTGTCATTGGTAACAGGGTCAGAAGTAGGTGCCAAAAGTATGATACCGTAGAACAATTTTTGTACAATTTTATAAGTGCACATGTATAAACAGTGAGCAGGGTAGTATTGGACTGAGCAGAGTACTTTGGACTTTTGACTGTTTACAGCTTAAAGGTACATATCTGATATTTTGAGAAAAACTTCTCTGTTACATAGTGGATCATAATGACCACCAGCATTCATCATTGAAAATAAGAAAATCTTGAGATTTTGTGGTAAATTGCAAGATATTTTGAGACAATCTTGAGATCTTTCAAGACAATCTTGAGATTGTTTGAAACAATCTTTAGATTTTTCATAACAATCTTAAGACCTTTCAGAAAGTCTGAAGATTCTTTGAAATGATCTCAAGACTTTTTGAAAGCAACTTTTTATTTTAAAAATCTTGAAATTTTTGCCAAGCATCTTAAGATTTATCTAAAACATTGATTCAAAGATTGCATCAAAATATCTTGATATCAAGTCAAAACATCTCAAGATTTAACACAAAATCTCAAGATCTTTGTATTTTGCAATTTTTGACAAAGTGCGAAGACCCCTGCTGGAGGTCATTATGATTTGTTGAGTACCAGAGAAGTTTCTCACAAAATATGAGAATTACAAAATGTATATGTGAAAGGACTTTGGACTAAAAGGCTACAAGCATTAGTCCAAAGTGCTCTGCTCAGACCAATAATAATCTGCTCACTATTTATAACATTCAGCCTGTTAGCAGGTATTTTGCACAAATATGCCTCAAGGCCGACATACATGCTTCAATTTCTGCTTTCAGGCTCAGATCGGAATGTAATCTTGGATGAAGACAGTGGCCATGTGTACGGGCTGGCTAAGGTTGGGGATGTCCTGCTGTGGAGTGACTGGGCAGAACAAAGTGTCAAGATGATGACTCTAGGCAGTGGTGTAGTACAGGTTCTCACAAATGGGCTCATCAGGCCAAGTGAATTGCATGTGTATCATCACTCCAACTTCACTGACCAACCATGGCCCATTATCTCGACAACACCTGTACAGCTTATTGCAACCACTGTTGTTACAACTGCCCCAAAGCCTACAACAAGTCCAAACTACGCAACCAGTGAGGAACCAATCACTGTGACCACTGATGTGCAAACGACCTCTGGTATACGTACCACAGAAGTGCCTCCCACCACAGAAGTGCCTACCACCACAGATGTGCCTACCACCACAGAAGTGCCTACTACCACAGATGTGCCTACCACCACAGAAGTGCCTACAACTACAGATGTGCCTACCACCAGAGAGGTACCTACCACCACAGATGTGCCTACCACCACAGAAGTGCCTACAACTACAGAGGTGCCTACCACCACAGAGGTACCTACCACCACAGAAGTGCCTACAACTACAGAGGTGCCTACCACCACAGAGGTACCTACCACCACAGAAGTGCCGACAACTACAGAGGTGCCTACCACCACAGAGGTACCTACCACCACAGATGTGCCTACCACCACAGATGTGCCTACCACTGCAGATGTTCCTACTACCACAGATATGCCTACTACCACAGATGTGCCTACCACTGCAGATGTGCCTATTACCACAAATGTGCCTACTACCACAGATGTGCCTACCACCACAGATGACCCTACCACCACAGATGTGCCTACCACCACAGATGACCCTACTACCACAGATGTGCCTACTACCACAGATGTGCCTACTACCACAGATGTCCTGACCACCACAGATCTCCTGACCACCACAGATGTGCCTACCACCACAGAGGCGCCTACCACTACAGAAGTGTCCACGTCCACAAAAATGGATACCATTACAGAGCCATCGACATGTGTCCCGGGAGGTCCAGGTAAATTAAGCTTATCCTGCTAGCTAGACAATTGTTTGTGACTTTGCTGAATCTTAACTTTAATTTGCATGTCAACACTGTTGAAATATTATTTGTTGTAGTAGACCTATAACTATTGCCTGACATCTTTCTTTTCTCAATTCACAGAAAGCTATCCCTGTTTTGTGAAATGTGGAGTACAGGATAACTATATCAAACTGGAACTTCCATCCACCTCCTCCATAGTAACAGTAGACTTCAGCCAATATGTGGTGGCAAGAGATGAAAATGGTGACCTGTTGACTGAAATCGATGTATATGAACTTCAAGACAATAAAAAACTACCAGATGGGACTTACACACACAGTACAACATACAATGCTGAGGACGGTAAATTGCAGATTAATCCTCATGACGGCTCCCAATATTTCCATTTTGGTCCTTACCGCTTCGTGTTTAATGGCAATATCAACTGCAGCGTCAACGTTCGACTTCTTGGTGCGTAAGTTCAAAACAATCAGTCGTTTCCTTGTCATTTGTCAATTTTTGGTTAAAAAGAAGTTTTGGCTTTTGGCAAGCAGTCCATTAGGGTAGAAACAGTTTACATGGCTAGCTGGAAATGTTATACATACATTTAGTCTCTTTTCCTAAATCTGCAAATTCCTTTGTCATTGTCCATATTCAACTTGATACAATTTATAATTGACTTTAAGTTGAGTCCTGTTCTAGTGAATTTGAAAAAAATGTTACGTGATTGTATCAAGTCCTTCTTTTTAAAAGTTTGTTTGATCTTCTTTTCCTCTTTTCAGATGTGTCACCACCTGTTGCTACATCCTGCCCCAAGGAACCAATTGATATCACAGCTGCAACAGGGTTTCCATTTTGTGATGATGTAGATCTGAACGTACTTCCAGAACTGACAAACAATTGCAGTGCATTATGGTTTCAGGACAATGTGAAAGTTGCAAAATGCACAGACAATGTTGAGAGTCTCACTGAAATCAGCATTGGTGATGAAGTGGCCATCCAGTGGACAGCAAAAGATAACAGTAATCATTCATCAGAGCCATGCAACACCACAATTCGCTGTGTTCCACAAGGTGAGAAATATTTCAGGCTTCCCATTGCAGATGGTGATAGTCCTCTATCTCACTGAGATTGGACTGGGTACTTGTGCATCTATTAACTTGCAAAGGAAAATTGAGAGCAGCTGAAGTAAAAAAAAGTGCACCAGTCCTAAACTCATGAAAATTTTCATATGATCTCCTCCCAACACATTCAATCCATTTTGGTTTGTTAGTTTATTTGCAGAGTAGCATTCTTACATAGACTTGTACTTGAATAGGTCTCTTGATGTAAAGCCATTAAGGCTTGCACTGATAGTATCTCTCCCATCTATGGTCAATTTCTGCTTCATAGATAATATGTTTTCAGTTACGTCCACTGGAAGTTCTTTCAGTTAATCTGGAGATAGGTTTGTGTTTCCCAAGTGGCTGCTCGGGTCAGTCATCAAATATCTACTCCAGGTGTAGTTTTTACCTTTGCTCGATAACATTTTGATTTTTATTATGAATATTTCAGTATGTGAGTTTCCAACGGATGCCCCAAAATGTGGTATCTTGGCATATGGCTGGACAGAGAATGAAGAGCAAAAGTGTACATCTTTCTGCAAACAAGAATGTGTAGAAGCTGGGGATGTCTATCACTACAGTGATATGAGATTTGACCTAAAACAACTGCATGATAAAAACCATACATTCACCTGTGAGCTTGGCCTATGGGCACCAGCCTTCATCAAAGATAATAAATTCCTGGATAATTATTGCCGTAAGTATGATCTTATTGATATGATAACAAATGATGTCTTACATGTAGAATATTAGAAAAGTATCAAGTATCCAAACTGCAGTTCTGATGCTCTCAAAGTCAAAGTTTCTGCTATCTCTAATGTCTAATTGTCAGTGTAAGCCATTGTGCAAAGAGCAATTAAGTAATATCATGCTACCTGACTTTCCCATAAGGGCTAACGTTACAATTCTGGCCAAATTTTGGAACAGAACTAAAATGATTGATTTAATTTTTCCTCCTCTAGGTCAACGGAGACGACCACTTGATTGGATAAATGGACGTTTCAGATTCAATCAAAAATGTGTAAATCAAACTCTGAACATGAAACTTAAGGAAGAAATTAAAGATGAACTGAAGCATTTCTGTAATGATCATAAAATCTCATGTAAATTTGACATTATTTGTGGTGACAATGCTGACACACCAAATCGAAAACGTCGCAGTAGTGACTTGTCTTTATGGGCCAGTATAAAGATAACTGCAGCTGAAGACTATGACCCAGCAACAACATTTCAGAAGGTCAATGCCACAGTGTACACAACTATAAGCATGATACAGGGGTTAGTGGTGTCTGGTTCTCTGGTTATACCTGTCAATGGTACCAACTACACAGCAGACCCCACGTCTTTCACAATTGACTTTGGCAACTGGGGCTGCCCGGAGGGACATATCTTCTATGCTGGAGCATGTTGTGAGTACCAGTGTTTGCTTTTTAAAATGAAATTGTAAAGTGTTTATGAAGGTTAGACATCAAAGTAAACAATATTCAAAGTCCAGGGGCGCTGCAGAAGAGTGATGGATGCCACTCAAAACGTCTGAAAGTAAATCTCCCTCTTTTAAAACCAGTTGTAGAGATTGAATTGTATTTGAAAATTGTAAGTGCTCCTTTCAAATTACATGTATAAACTATGACCATAAAGTAACATTTAAGTAGTACATAAGGATATGAAAATAAGGTAGAACATAAGGATATGAAAATCCATCCCCTTATAAAATGTTTTACTGTATATCCAGGTACTCTTTCCACATGCTAGGGGAGAGATTGTTACTGTAACAATTTATAGTGTTTAACTAATGTAAACAGAATAACAAATTACACAAATGCAATCATGCATCTCTTTCAGACCCATGTTCAGAGGGAAGCTACTACAGTGGCATTGACCAAGCCTGTCCCAGCTGCCTAGAAGGCACGTACCAGAATGAGACTGGACAGACAACCTGTAAGCCATGTCCTGATGGAAAGTCAACCAACAGCACTGGGGCAATCAGTGAGGATGAATGTCAAGGTACGTGCAGTTTGACATACAGTTTCTGCTTTTGAGGATGTAGTATAAGTCAAAAGTGTAACTACACAATGTTAACATCATGTACCTTTGATATGTCATGATGTCAACTTGATCAATTGTATTACTTAATATCAAATTTAATTATTTTCCTTGATTTTCAAGGTACAGAAATCTTGTCAATTGCTTTCAAATGTAAGTAAAGCTAGAAATTAGGCCAATGAGTCATTTATACTGTCATCTGATTGATTTATTCATTTTAAGAAAAGCTCAGGATTTGTGGTATACTCCTTTCTTGAGTTTATTATTGGAATTAAAAATCCGATTTAAGAGTTATCAAGAACACTCAGAGCTTTGCATATTCTTCTAATCATGGGTTCTTCAGGAAGATTCTTTTTTTTTAATTTACTGACAATAGAATAAGGATGCATGTCAGCCTTCCCTTGCAGAGATAGCAAAATACTGTTGTATTTCATGTTTCAAAGTTTATGAAATCTGAGTCATGATTATGAACTGAAAAGATAAGAAAGAGAATATTATTATTTTTGTTTGTCCTTTTATGTGGAGAAGATTTGACATCTGTCTGAATTGTAAATGTACTTTTCCTTTGTCTTCACCTTTATTCTGTCCAGTTGAGGCAGCACCACAGGACAGCACCTTTCATCTCCCACCTGAAGTATTCCTGGCAGTTGGCTTCATCACTTGGCTTGCTGTAGTGGCCGGAGTTGTACTAGGTGTGAATCGTTACTGCAAGAAGAGAAAGTCTGATAAGATAACCAAGGTGAAGCCATTTATAGACAAGGCTGACATCCAGCAGATTATTGGAAGTGATGAGTATGGTTTCCCTAAAGACCTAAAGGCAAAATCGGACAGGATTATTATTCCAGGACACTGGTCCAAACAGAGAATCGCTCCCATGCCAATATCAGCATGGGACTCCTATTGCCAGGACCCAAAGGGGTGTCCGATGGATACCAGTTTTGTAATGTTACCGAGTACAACTATCCCACCTAAGGGAGAAGTGCGTGACAAGGGCATACTTCCCCCACAGGTGCCCAACATGATTGTAGAGTCAGACTGCTGATTGGATTTCTCAACAGCTAACAACTGAACTGAATGCTGCTGTTTTATTCTGTACATAACATATCTTGTGTTGAGTTGACAAAGCCAGAAGATCTCTGTAAAGCTATGATCTCATTGTACAATGAGTGAGAGTGTTGACAAGTGAGAAACCCATAATGTTACATTATTCAGAATTTATCTGGCAGATAACAATACTAGTCTAGGGAAGTTATCACAAATGAAAAGTATGTATGTGTGGATTAAAGCCATATTCATATATATTGGTGGCTACTGAAAACTATGTTAGACAGAGTGTGTTAGTACATGTAAAAATCCCTGTGTTTTATAACCTAAAAATCATGTGTCTTTGCCATATATTCATCAATGATCTGGTAAATTGCCATGTAGTGAATGAAGTTATACTACTGTCCTTGAGACTTTAAACATACATATACATGATAAGGAATGCATGTAGAATTGGTGTTGCTTTTGCTGTGGGGATAAACAAAGTTGAATAAATGTGACTTATTCTGAAGAGACAATACGTGTCCAGAGTCCTGTGTATGTGTCAATTGCAACAGGTGCACATATATGATGCTCAATATATATACTACTTACTCAAAGTAAAATTTAAAATGTCTTCTGGAAGATCCTAACATCAGAGTCATATCTGCAGTAGTCCATCCTTAAGAAGCATCCATACTTTTATCACATGTTCAGATTCACTAAATCAATCACACAAACTGGTGGGTCTAATATATATCTATTGATGAACAATTTCATTTTAGTAATGACTACAATGTGTAACTGCCATGCTGCTAGGTTGAACAACGGTTATATTATACACTAAGGAGCTACTGTAAAGTAATGACTTTTAAACACATTTGAGTTTTAAGAAGTGTTCAAATCACACGGTTAAAAAGCGCCGCCCAACGGCTAAAATTTATTATTGCAAGTAAAATCCGAATCTGCAGAGGCAAAAATAACTCGGATCGCTAGGAGTCCCCATTGACACATGTACGCCAAATAGTTTCATGTGTTTATATTATTACTAGTACCTCGTGAATATTTCGTGTGTTGCCGATAGAAGTTGTTGGGTGCACATTTCCTGTGAATTGCTATGATATGAAAGGCTACCATATTCAAATTTTAATCCTATGTTGTACGACGTTCGACAAATGAGACATGTAAAGGATATCTGTGATGATGATGAACAGAAAGGTGTATCGATTATTATTGTCACTTACTTACGGTTTTACGATGGCAAGGCATGTACTCCACCTTCCAACTCTTGACAGTACTGCAGTATTTAACACTACTGAAACTTCACTGCTGGCCATATTATGTTCACCAGACAGCTGCTCTCTTCTATTCCGGAAAAAACATCCCGGGAGAATGATAACCAACAAGAAGAACGTCAGCGTGGATGAAGGCAGTACATGGTAATGCCAATGGGTCCTTCTGGCCAAACGAAAGTAAAGAGAGAATTGTTTGCTAAAAGGTGAAAATCTGTTCGAAACCAAAATGTGATCATGAAACCTACGCCTGGGATCCAGGACCTAACTTCAGATCGGTAGGACCTACACCTTTAAACCTTTATCACTTCAAAGGAATATCTAAGACAAACAAAACGATTCGTGAGACAAAAGAAGCTCTGATGATGAGTCTCTGGGTTTACAATACATGCATACCTGTATTTCTTTTAGTTTGTATCAAATGACGTCATATTCTCCCAGACTGTGTCGCCCAGCACCAGGGTTAACTGGTGGTCTTGTACTTGTGACGTCATTGATACACTGTACTGAATGGAATTACATATTTCGCCCGGATTCCTCCAATCTGCTGGACATACGAAAAATATGTATTTTACCTCCAGCAAACAGGATCTGAGGTTTTCAAAAGTCATCCATAGAATTGAATAACGTACGGTAGCATTTTTCTTCACTAGAACTCACTTCCCCCCACAATTATATCTAGTGTTTGGCCATAAGGATAAGAGAGCAATAATCTAACGTTACCACTGTGTTTAACGATAATTTGGCAACTTAGTTTATTGATATAAAAGCCACCAACATGTATAATATATGTAGCTAATACTCCTAGGGCTCATGACGCAGCCTCCTGGAGTTGATAGCTTCTCCTACTTCTTGCCATGGAGAAGGTGACAGGCGGTCACCGGAACGTTGGTGAGAATAAAACAATAGTAGTGTAAAAGAGTCTCTTTATTCAGTGACGTACCAGCCTGGTGAAACTATTCACGGAAGCCTATCCGATACATACATTGATCAACTTGCGCTGGCTGCTCTGTATGATAATGTACAGTATATTTCATTCCCTTCATCTGTAGAAATAATTGATAATCATTAGATGATTGATAAGCATTTGAAGTTCACCAAAATTATATCATTTCCTCAGACAAAGGTCAAGAAAAGACAATCAAGCGCCATCGAAAGAAAATCATGATAGCTCTTGGACTATCTTGTAAAAAACGAAATCAGGCAGAAAACAGTGAAAGTACAGCGCACTGTCCTCGTCTCAAGTAAAAATAATCACTTCTAGCGACGCTTATCACTCCAGTAACTATGTAATCTAACTTTTCCTTTCTTTAAGGTCACATTCCAAACTTTTAATGTCTTAGACATTCCAAAACTAATCAAACGCTCGATGGGAAGGTGTCGCGAAGACCCTGTACCCACCCAGATAATATCCCTAATGTCTTTACGTATAATAACTTCCCTTCCATATAATAACAGACCGCTGTGTCGCAGCCGCAGCACGGTGAAACTCATTTGGTCGTGGATTAGCGGCGGAGTCTGGCGGATCAGCCGTACCGGTGGTGGAAGCGCGCGCGCACTGATCCGAGCGTGAGCCGGGCTGAAATACGGCCATCAGCCGCTACAGCTCCTGTAATTAATTCTCATCGAACTGAGCTCCCCCTGCCTCGCCCGCTCCCAGTCTCATTACTCACTCTCCATGAAATTACAAAACGACAGCTTCAATTAATGCAGTCGGACGTTGTGCCGGTGATATCTGATGGCCTCCTGTTCCCTCTAACTCACCGTCCTTTCCATCCTTGTTAAGGTCCTCCCCTATTAATTAAGGAAAAACGATACACTCAGAGTTCTAATTTGCGACAAGTGAACCCTAAAAGAGGGAGAGACAGGACACCTTTGTCGTTATTCCATCACAATTAGTCAGTGCCTGGGCCAAAACCAACAAAAGCAACTATCAAACACATTGTTTATTTGTAAAACTTATTGAAAGAAAAGTAGCCAACATTATTTTAGCAACATTATGGACTTACGTTGCCGCTTATTGTTTTGACGTAAACAAATCACTATCGTAATCAGACACACAAGCATAAAAACGAAGTAAGCACATTTATCATCGATGACGATAGTAGTGGCACTGGTTTGTATCAACGTTTTGATGTCATGGCAGAGGTATGCGACAGCACTTCCTTCATCATATTATAAACCTTATCATTAAGTTAAAATGGAATATCATCTGGTGCCCACCACTTACCAACAAGTAGGGCTAGGTCAATTCATGAGCAGAACGATGTGGCGTTTTGTCATTCCACGTCCACGATAAGATACACTTTCCAGAAAAAAATACACAGAAAACCTTGCTTTTAACAATTTACCCAATGCCCAAAAATCACAGCGAAAGAAAATAGGGTTTTGAATTCCTTTTCCGCGGCATTGTGTTTGTATTATAAACAAGGACAATAAAAGGGTTATCAAGATGTTACAACGACAGAATAGTGCTTCTTCTTCATCTTGGAGATAATCATAGTACATGTATAGATGATATTTCACCACACATTGCGAGGCGCTTTTTTATGAAGTACGGCTAACGCTTTATTATGGAGTGGTGCATCATGAACAATATTTTTCCAGTGTCTCCGGGGACAGAATCAGATTTATAACCTCAAAGCACCATAAACAGAAAGTACTTGAAGTGCATGAAATGCGGGCTTCCAATTCCGAATGTAGGTCAGCGCTCATCAGTCTGCAGCAAACGCGCGCACGGCAAAGCACCAGCACCATTACTTCTCGTTACTGTTTGATCTTTAAAGTGTCTTACATTGGAAGCTTTAGTTCTACCGATCGTCCTTTTTTTTATTGTTCACTCGGCATTATTTTCTACATGTGGATATTTGTCGTTCGCACATTTTTTCGGGTCAATTCGTTTGCACGTTTCTGAGCCCTTACGTTAAAGTAAGATCTGTTCACTAATGAGGAAGTATAGGAGTAGATTTTTCCTAGCAAACAGCGTATTTCAGGCCGAATTAGGGTGACCCACAAAGTTAATGGCCCTGAATGGCCGCTTTTTGGCGGGTGTGAGTGAGCGGTGCTGATTTATGCCCGGTGCCGGGCGCGCAGCTGTTGCGCCTAAGCCATTGATCCTGAGTAACAAGTTGACGTAGCGCTCTCCGGGGAGGGCTGGCATGTCATCTGATGCATACCAGCCAGCCAGTCGTATAATTCAAAATAACGATCACGGCGTAAAATTACAAAACTTTGGCAACAAGAGAAAGTAAACTTTTTAACGAGGTTGTGCGGTGCGGAGCAGTAATGAAATTTTTTTACGGTTAATTACTGTAACTTAATGGAATAACACCGGACCACATCTTCCAATGGGAGCCGTTAACACTTACGAGACACAGTTCGTTACTCCCAAACTAATGACCAAAATGTCAAGGTTTAGCCCATAATTATAGTCGTCATTGCGGCCCTAAAGAGGCACGAAGCATCGCCGAGCTGGGGAAATGTTGTTGGCGGTCTCCAGGGATATACAGCGAGCACATAGAACACAGAGAGGCCTGGTAACTGCCTGTACTTACCTCCATAAAGAATGGAGGTATTGTTTTTGTATGTGTGTTTGCGCGAACGTGCACGCGTGCGTGTGTGTGTGTGTGTATGTGTGCATGTCGTCATGTGTTACCGAAATTCCGGATACCTGTGGTCAGCATAACGTAAGAAACTCGGGATGGTTTGCGATGATATTTGGTATTATGTAGGTGGGTCGTAGGAAGCTAAGGTAAGGGGCAAAGTCAATTTTGTCCTCCTGACGGCTTTCTTTGTTGTTACAAGCGCCGTCGGGATACGTGCAGTTGTACTGTTGTTGTTGTTCTTTATACAACAGAGTAGAAATACAGACAGTTTCAGCTATAAGAATGACGTCTTAACGATTTTCCACGGGGACAGAATTGTTATCAATCAACTCTTAGCCACAAGATATGATTCTAGACTGATTTCAGCCTCCTCGACTAGGATTCCCTGACGACTTGATTTTCATCAGCATGCTGAAGTCTCTCCTCCCCTACCTGCAGGATGAAACTAACGCTAGTATCTCAATCTAATATAACTTAAAACACAGGGGAATGATGCCTTGATATTGTCGTTCAGATATGGCGCAGAGGCAAGTCATTGTGATAAGCGCACATAAAACAACAGAACGCCTTGGGTGCGCGGCTTCTCCCTCTTGCTCGGAGTTTTCTCATTTTTGTCATCACTTTTTTTTTCAGATTTCCTACATTTTCTCATAACTGTTTGACGATTTGAGTATTACCTATTTGTTATGCCATACAAAATTAATGATACCGTGCATTATTAACAACGTGATTAAATAAACCCCGAGTCTGCTATTCCACTACAAATTGAAGATCAACAATATCATCTCGTAATTACGTATTACTGGCGATGATCAGTTCTACAATCCCCCAACAAACTGTAGATAATACTTTATACGATGCAACATTTGTCTGTTTACAACACGCCGATGAATAATTTACGTGTGTGCCGTCCCCGCTCCTGTCTCGGTGAATGTTGTATGATGATCGTTTTCCCGGCTCAGGCCTGTGCGCAGCTGTTGCATCAGCGCCATTGATCCTGCGTAACAAGTTGAGGAAGCGGTCTCATGTAGGATTAGGCAGTACGGGGTTCTCGTCACCGGGCTGTAATTAGAACGTTACACCACTCCAACATCACTGCCAATTTTTTAAAAATCTTCTAATATTAAGAAGTGCAGTGAGGAAAGCAATGAATATGACATGATTACAAAAGAAAGATTATCTACTACACTTTCAAACATACAATAGCCTTGAGCACCTCTCAAAACTGTCGCAACTTTCTAGATTACCGTACCAATTACTCCCATACTTTTAGCCAAACAGAAATACAAGGGACGGCACCGAGATGGAACCATTTTTGACGCGGAAGGAAATTAGATAACCACAAAGAAGGATTTCAGCACCAAGGAGAGGGATAACCAGTCCATTTTTCACGTTTTGTCTTTTTTGCTGTATGTATGCATACTTTAACATCGTGCATCATATTTCAATTATGATATCAATGCTCACACAAATACAATTTCGGTCCCTGTATAGTCTATCAGCGATGGTAGTCATTCCGACCGAAACTCATACCTCACACCCAACAACATCTTTGGCTTGGAAGCAATGCGCAAAATAAAGACGGTAAATAAGAACATGGATGGACAATAACGCTCACAAACTCATATCTGTCTAACACATTGATGCCATCGTTGGATTTCAATGGCAGAAAATCATTATGACGCCATCACAGCAATCAATCTTATGGCACGTTAGAGATGTTCATCATGCTACGTGATTTAACATATTTGGTGGCATTAGTTCCCAGGTAACGAATTTCTCCTTGTCGTGATAATTAATTTTTGTAGACAAGTCAGATTAACCATTTGGCAGCTTTGCCGGGTTGGTGGCTAAAAAGTCCATTAAGAAAAGTCGTCTAACGTCTTCCGGGGATTTCTCAACATCAAAAATCCTTCAAGCTCGACATTAAGAAAGTAGGTCATAAGAAACTCATACCCATTTCCGCATAGTACAAATATATTGCTATCGACTGCATTAATTTTCAAAGACAAGTAAGTCTTTTGAGAGTCCTGACTTGTTCCGACCAGAGCACATTGGGATTGCTTTTATTGACTACCCAAAAGTTGTCTGCAAAAGAGAAAGTCTTTTGAATTACTTTGGCACCACTTCTAAGGAAAGAAATCATAGGACTTAAAGTTAGCGTTCGTGCGTATTGAAGGCTGTCACAGTAATTTGTATGAATTGAAAGAAGCAGTTATGTACCCGATGTAGAATTATATTCTACCATAATCATTAGCGGCTTTCATCCCGCCGTTTACGGAAATCAATGGTTCCTATACAAGGCCCGTTAATCATGGGAAACAAACGCGCCGATTGTCGTGTGAAAAATAGCGCAGACCCCAGCAAACATGTTCACATTGATCCCCGGAACAAGGTACGTAAGCTCCCTCCAGGGGAACCGCAATCAAACGTAAGCAGGTTATACCGCGTGGTCACACGTGTAATTCAAAATAACGATCCCATCATGAAATATTGATAACGTGGTAAACATATCAACAATTATTTTACACCAAGGGCAAAGCTGCGCAACTGACAAGGACAAATGCACTGATACAGAAACGATTGAGATTATTGAAGTTTGGCGCCTTGTAAAATGTTTCTGTCGGAAATGTTAAGGAACCGAAGGAGGAATGGTGATACTGACACGTTAATTCAAAATACGTATACTCTTAAGAGCCTCATTAAAGCTTGTTATGTGCCTTGTTTATATCACGAGCAATGTTAAGCTATGTTGTAATCATGCAGCTGCACTGTTTATTACAGTTGTTATTTTTTGTGGCGTGGTCTTGTAATGATGAAGAATTTACATTCCGCTTGATGGAAAAGCCGTGGGTTTCTCTTAACATTTTTCCTGGTATTGGATACACTTAACAAGAAATTTGTGACACAAAAATCGTTTGATACACGAGGAGCGGCTTTATGAATTCATTCAGTAGGCACACGGATTGAAAGCTTTCCGATGGATTTCGCCCTAAGACCTGCTGTAAAAGTCTGCGTGCTCAAGCAGAAAAATACACAATAATCTGTCCTTAAACAGTCCATGTTACATGTAATATCACTGTCATACTTTCAAAATTCTTCTAACGTTAAGAAGCGCAGTGAGGGGAATAATGAATATGATATGTTAAACAAAACAAATCTTATCTACTACACTTTCAAACATACAACATCCTTGAACACCACTCAAAACTGTCGAAACTTTCTAGATTACAGTACCTATTACTCCCATAAGTTTAGCCCAACAGAAATATAAAAGACGGCACCGAGATGTAACCATTTTTGACGCGGAAGGAAATTAGATAACAACAAAGAAGTTTTCAGCACCAAGGAGAGGGATAACCAGTCTATTTCTGGGAAGATGGAAGACAAGTATAAACCCCTCCGACAAAGGCACGCTGACAACCATTAACGAAAGACGCTCACTGTATTCTATAAGGAAGGACATCTTAGTGCTTAATGAGATCATTTGTTACAGAAAAGCTGATATATCGCACAGCCTGGCACCACTGAAGCTGTAAGACACCCTGTATCATTTCAATGGTTCGTAAGATTACCAGTCATCCTCGTGTTCACACAACGTAGAATGGTGCATGGTTAAATCTCCGTTATGTTATTGTCCAAGACGGCGCCTGTCTCTAATTTGATAAATCACTCTGCTTCTCTTGTGTCCGCCTCCAGAGACGGCCCGACAGCCCTACCGCCGGCGCCCCGGGTCTGCAGCACCAACTCAGATATCACTGCCAGACATCGCTCTCGGCAAGACGTACGTGTTGCAGAGATGGTTCACTGTTAGCGCAGGCAAGAGCTGGAGAAGTTTTCGGCAACTTTGTGCGACTCCCTTGGCAGCTTTTTTTTTAATCGTACACACGTATCCTGTGGAATTGATGGCAAAATCGAAGTTTGGTAGTAAACAATTAAAAGTGATAAGTTAAGAGTTATGAAGTATCTTCGTGGTCACGTTTTTAATGAAGAGCTATTCAAATCGTTGGCTTCCTTGTACAAACCTGTCCTTTATTACCCTACGTTGAATGTTACTGCACCAATTTGAAAGTTGTCATTACGATGCGACAGCTGTTGAAACATAGTTCTGGTAATGTTCACAAACGAACTATCCATCAAGCAGACGGTTCCACTGTGTTGTTAGGGGGTGTCCTTGACTGGCTACAAGATATCGATCAGAACCTTTGACGCACTTGACCTCACCTTACCCACCATATCACCGACCTTTCGTGTGACCTTACAATTCAGTCAGAGGCCAAAGCATCCATCTGAGGCCCTGCCTTACATGCGATATGGTGAGTTCACGACACGAGATTTGCTCTGGAAATGTTTACGACTTAGTCTATGGCTTGGACTATCTGTCTTGGCACTCGCCTTGGAGATGTGCTAAGATAGAGTTTAAGTCCAGTCTTGGACGTGTCTACATTAAGTAAAATGTAGCTCGTCTCCCAGTCCCATCTAATGTAGCCCCGTATATGCCACTCACAGTTAACAAATCTGCCAGCGCTAATAAGATTTTCTGCACAGCGTAGAAAGCCAACAACATTAACTCGGGGTGCCTGGGGCAGCGCTGATTAGATAACTTTACTAATTACGGATTAACACGATTAGCGTAAGGAGTGACAGTCACCGGCCGATTAGCCTGCCCCCCACGCGGGCAGGAACAGGCGCCACTCGGCCCATTTTCACCTAGCTAACGCGTGACGGAATCTGGTTACACAGATATTTAGGGACCGTGACTTATGAATATGACTATAATAGCGCTCAACAGTCATTGTTCCGTTTACGTTGATGCCGGGACGTTGATAACGGTATTATTTTGCTCGTAGATAACTCCGTCGCTCGTTTGTAACGCATATCATGACGTGTCGATTATTGTTGCGCGTGTTTGCAAAAGTCACGGCAAATTAAAACATACACAAAAACATTATTCCGCCTACGACGTGACGCCCCCGTGCAAAACTTCCTAAACATTAATTTGACAGTACAGAAGGTGTGTTGTATGGTGCAGCAGGTCCATGCAGGTTGTATTACTTTAGTGTTTCGCCTCACGGCGTGAGCGCACTTAGATATCACCGCTGGAAAAAACCCGCTCGCGGTCCGGCCGGGCATGACCCCCGCAGTCCACATATTCTAAACCCGACGCGTACTCGTTAAATTAACGCTGACGAAATTAAACACTTGATCGCCGCTCTGAGCCTCTGACCTCGCGTGCTTACCTTCAATTTTGCAGTCATTCCTGCTTTCCCCCCGATAGTCCCACATCACCATAGGTGTTAATCACAATCAGTGGTACCTTACAGTATCCTGTCCAACTGTCGCACATCCAACTTTTCCCGGTGAAGTCAGACTGTGATATTGCATTGACATTACTAACGTTGGATTGGAGCGAAATATGTATGTCATAAAGGCCCTACACAAGTACAATGGCAGATATTACTACATTTTGTATGTGCGGAACATGTTTTTGCATATCTATAGCACAAAAAGTGTTATCATGGACTAATGGTTTGTGGAGTTGCAGGCTACCACCATCTCACACAACGTATGTTCCAAACTTGAATTTGAACTTGTGCGACTTACGTACTGAGTGAAGGCATTATGGAAAGGACAGGGGCGATTGATGATGTTTAATCAGGTGCTAATGTAGCTGTGGTTTTACAATCGGCTGATTACATTTCTAACGGTTATACATACATATTCCCCTGCCTTCATTATACTAGTACACCATTGTTTCCTGACACAACGGCATTCAGCGCCTTCCCTTGTTCCCCCTCTCGTCACTACACATAACTGACACCTATATGACCGGTGTATCCTGAATTATGCTGACTCTTGGTTGACCTTTTCGGGGTCATGTCACCGTATCCCTTTCCCCCTCTTCGACCGCAGATGTTAAGAACTTTATAACTGCAGGTTGTAATAGAATGGAGCCATAGCCAACTGATGAAACGGGTTTACCGTTCAAACCTTGCAATATAAAACCGCCCAAACGACCAGTATAGAAGCCAAGTGCGCCATTCATTTTCGGCGACGTTTCCGGCCTAGCCGCTCTCCATGTGCTAGCCCCGGCTTCGCTGGAAATTCCGTGGAGTTATAAACCTCGCTTATCTGCCTTTTTCTGACGCACAGTTCTGCCATTTCCCGACCCAATCTCAAGAGCGCCTGTTTCATTTCGCAAAATCTATCTGCAGTTCTCGGTGGGGTTAACGTCGTCTGTCGGAGAGCTTTTATTAGCGAGGGTACGGTATCGGGCATCTCCTACAACCCGATACGTCAATAAAAATACGAGACTCTCCATATCGATATCAATAAGTGCATTAGGGTGAGATTTCTCGTGGAAGGGTGTTGTGTTACACGTTGAGTTATGCCCAATGATGCGCGCGATACGGCCAGCTAAAGTTCCGCCATGCGTGAGATTGAGGTATGGGAGTGAATGGGGAGAATGGGGCCCGATGTGCGTTACACGGCCCGACACATACACGATGAGCCAGGGAAAATGTGGCAAACGACTTGCCCAAACGTCCCGCACAAAAATAAAACTGTCTTGGACGAAAAAGTAATGAAAAGTCGCCCAATACAAGTTGAAGCATTTTCGTCGTAAAAGTTGACAACTTGTACGCGCCGTTACCCATTCGTCTGCAGTGCGCAGCAAATAGATTGTTTGTGGGACGTGTTACATTCTGTGACTACAGAGTTTTACCTCCAATACTACACTCGTACATATGTATGACCAAAACCCACAAGGTGTATGCATTACACCTACCACTCGCAATCACTCCAATAAAGTTTCATGGCGACCACAAATTTTATCAGTTGTAAGTTAACGTCGGCCCTGCCTTGATTTAACACAATTTTATTCATATCGAGCAATAAAAGGTACATCCAATAACAGAGTTTTGGCTACCATTTCAATCTTATTTTTTTATATCTATAAACACAAACGTTCTGTGGGTATTATTTCTTTTAGATTTGGTGCATTTGAACCGCTACCCTTTCTCTGGTACTGGATAAGGGATATTCGGTACCGTCTGCACTTCTTTGATACGTAGATGCTGTGAAATTACGAAAATGTGAACATTTTTTGCCGAGATTGGTGCTTATAGCTTATTATACGTACTGAATACTATTCTGTTTTTCATATAAGTACTGAATACTCTTTTGATTTTTTCACCCCGTCGGCTTATGTAGTTTTATTCATGGATTTCCCGGATTCTCTGAGAATTGAAACTTGCAATGACGTCATCGACCGGAAGCCCGGCCGACTCCAGCAGGCCTTTAATTACCTAATGGCTAATCAAAAGAACAGCCTTTACGATATGCCACCACACGAACTCCAGTTTTACCAGTGGATTCCTCTGCACCGTTACTTCAACCCTATAACGCCGTCCCGCACGTAGCCGCCAGATTATTTTCAAGCCTGCATTCTTCACTTGAATCCAAGAAATTCCCCCAAATTTCCTCTCGGCTGAATATCGGAGAGGTTTCGGAAGCCTCGACCCGTCAATTCATCATCCCAGGAGCCGCCTAACGACTCGGCATCGCGCCGCCATCTTCCACCTGTTCGGAGCTCATTCGTCCCTCTCCCGACAACGAGTTGGGGTATCATCGGGGGACCTCTCATTTCGCTCAATTTCCGGGCGCGCAGCCCCCGCGGGAGGGAAAGATTAAATTTGGCAGCACCTGTAGGTCAGAGCGAGGCGGAAGTAATGATGAACATGTTGATTTGAGGCTGCCACCAGTTGGCTGGGATGATTCAACATGTAGAGAACGTGTAGCTAGCAATCCGCCGCTCACAAAAGGGGACGTGCTGCTCCATCTGAAGTGTAGGGACGTGTGCAGTTTATCATTCTACGCTCTGCAACGCCCACAGACCTTACACACCAAAATAGATCACGACAGTCGTCTGCAATGCCTTGATTATCTAGGTAAATTGCACCTGACTGATTTCGCAAAAACAATCCCACGGAGATGAACATTTTTCTAGGAATTTCTCTAGGTTTAGAATCGTTGGAGACGTCTGAAATGAGCCGATTACAGTAATTTAGAGCCGACTAGGCGTGGTGCCGGCACGCCGGTGAGATGAAATAAAACGCGGGAAAGACACGCAACCTTGATCCTCATCAAACAAGGCGATATCTTGTCAGATCCCCTGTAATCTGAGCCAAGTGTGCGGAGCAGATACGGCAAACACCGTCATATCTCCGACTTCACCTTCGGTAAGAACGCCGCTGATCCGTCACACTCCCGTCGGGATAAGGCGTGGGGCTATTTTTAATTACTTTTTAGGCAACGTTCTTTTTTTCCTCAACGTTTACTTGTACAAGACGACATTCTCAGCAAATTTCGGTCTCACTTTTCCCCAAACTGGTTCCAGTGGGACGAGGGGGAACCGTCAAGGAGATGAAATTGTAATTGATTTAATTATAAGGCAGATTATTAGGTGGAATATGTAGGTAAAGTTATTACATATGCGGCCCGCGAAAGTAATATCTCTGCCAAGGGAACTTCGGGAGGTGTCAGACTGGGACTATTACAGTCGGAGTTGTTTTTCTTCTGACTCACTCAGCAGGCTGGGGATCACAACCGAGCGCCGGCGACGAGATGAGAAAATGACAACGTGACATTTGAGAGATATTAATAATATTTCACGGAGCTCCGAGCAAATAATGGATGATCTAAAGGTTAACTTGCTAATGGGGGGAAGCATCGTGTGGTGGATGACATGCAAAACCGTTGCGGGAAACCGTCTGTTTTCACACACGGATAAATAATCATCTTGGGTATCAAATATGAAGATACTAGCCTGGGTACCAGCCTTTCTAGCTCTACTCCGGATCCAGTAGCAGTAGTAGTAGAGAGTAAAGCCTAATGGCTGGCGCCCAGTCTATTTGTAGATACAGTTCAAAGAAAAAGATGTTGCTCATGCTGTATAATCTGTGGAAAAATCTTTAGGAGGAACAAATCAGCAATTAATGTAGAATTTTTAGTTATCAAATAATTAAAGAATACCTTTTGCGGCCTGCAATACTGTCTATGTAACCAATAGGAAGCTTATGGTATAATAAAAGTAAAAATCTTGCCAAGGAATTATCTTTCTGTCTTATAGAATCAGCGGAACTAAGCTATGTCTAAGAAGGGATATGAATAATTATGGGCTTTTCATATCTTGTAACGGTGATAATTGTTCACTTTGCCAATACAATAAGCTTGTCTGCATGTCTCAGACAGGCAAGAAATTAATAGGTCTGCGGAACCAGAAAAATAACCGAAACTAATTCTACAAAATTACCGGTAAAGAAGAGCGTCATTTTTCTCAACATTAGTAGAAATGTTCAGTTCTAAGGGGTAGTTATGATGGTTCCTATGGTTATTATTATTTTCGTAACACCCAGTGGATTTGCTAGAGTTGCTAAGACGTCTCTCGCTAACTTCTTTCATCGTTGCCATGAATTATCACCACAAACAATACTGCCGAGCTTCGATGTCTATCTGTTTTGTTTTATCTTGAAACAAAATGGCGTCACTGTGACCTTTGATCTGATTTATGTTTTAATTGAAAGATACCTCAACACGCCAGAAGACATATAGATCCGTACATCCCCGCTCTTGGCAATCAGCCCGGCAGTACATCAAAACTAGCTTTTGGTTGGAAATACGTATAGATATTAAAGAAAGTAGTTTGCCCTTCAAAGCAACGCTCGACAGTTTGGGGTACACAGAGAAGAAAACAAGTGGGAGAGACGTAGAAGATATATGGTTTAGTAGGAGAGAGATTTAATCATCGACCCCGGAGTATATACACGGCGTGGTGGGGGTCCCAATTTCCCTGCGAACATAAAGTCGCCGTGCAACAGGATCTAGCGGCGGATAAATCCTGCAGCTAGTAGAAGGTGGGACTGTGATAGCGAGCCGTGAGACTTGGTAATGGCTGCCGATAAGGAACTTAATGAACGGATGATAGATTGAAAAGGGCGGGTTATGAGGCGCGTATTACTTTTATTCCTCTTGAGTGGAGTGCCTTGAACGAAAATCGTAACCAAGTTAAAGTTTTATGTACATTTCTCTCCATCTGTTTTGGCAGACGGAGATTCCCTGTTGTGCTCTAGGCACGTATTGAGATATGACGCGATAACCTCCTGTAAGCCCTGTAGATGGAAACCGTACCCCTTTCCAACTTTTCCAACCCCCGGAGCGCCAAATGTCTTCCCAAAAAGACGGAATACATATCAACTGCACGGAGAACAGGAAAATTATTACTCAGAAATGATTAATGAGCCTGGGGGTACGGAAGTCAGACTGGGGAATCATATGATAACGCCCTTCTAAGGCATAAAAGAAGAATGGCTTTGGAAGTTGACAGCCGCAAAAAAGAAAACATGCAACCTCAGAGAGAGAAGCTACTCTGGAAACAGATGCGTGGGCCGGTTTATGCCAGCTCTCTGCAGCGTCTTCATTACTCACGGGGGGAGCGCAATTTGTCAGTACCGTTGGCTATAAAATCCACCGGTAAACAAAGTCATATACAGCTCTGCTTGACAATTGGTTTCTGGTGTCCTTTGAGCTGTACGCAAGAAACACCAACACTGCGCTACCGTATCTCGCAACAGGTAAGAAGCTTGTGGATTCCATGATTATAGGATATTTCCACGTTGTTGACAAAGATGAAATATGGTAATAAAATTAAGAAGGCTGATTTCGTATTGCGGCATGACCTTCAGAAGGCGCATCGTCATTGTTTGAAGGGTATATATACCTCCCCGCGGAAGAGAAGCCATCGGAGTACTCCATCTCCGCCTCTTGTTCTCCTGTTGCGGCGTGTTAGGACGATACGGACAGCCTGTGTGGCATGCCATTTACCGATGATGACTTTAGATTGGTGCAGAGATTACCGTCTGGAATTGAACGAGCCCATCTCGTGCGGGATAGAAGCTATCTGTGTCTGCCCCCACCGCGAATCTGTGCCATCTACGCTTGCACTGCCAATATAGACACAGACAATACCCTTGAGAAAACCGCCCGCAAGGGCAATTCTCCGAGGTTTGCAAAAGTTAAAAAGAAAACTTAATAACGGATCAGAGTATAGAAATAAAAGCTGAGCGTTACCTGGAAAGTACTGCACCAACAAGACTCGACAATGACATATACCCAATGTCATCGTGACCTTTCCTGCTACCATTGATCGTAAAACAAAATTTATGGAGGTGTTTACAACATTGATTAACTTTTTACCTTTCTCTCCTTTTGTGTCAATGTCATCGTGAATTGTCGCCCAGTCACAGCGCCATGGCATTGTTATTTCTTACCGGTAGCCCTTCTCATAGTTTCCCACCGCGCAATAAATACTCCAGGCAGAAGAAAGGCACCGGGCCTTTTAAGAATGAAATATGAATATGATCTTCCATTGAGGATCAACGGTTTTCGCAGCCTCCCAAACATCTCGACAGATCAGAATGGCACCGCGTGAACCACGGCGAATTTCCCCCGCGGCCCTTATCAGAGCACTCTATCAGGAACCCAAGAACCACAAGTATAAGCCTGCGGATTTAACGAATATGCTCCTGCGAATTTATGACTCCATGTGTACATATTGAGCCCAGTGTACTCAGGAGAGCGGCAGAGTTTGGGGAAGGTCATGCCGCGATGGACATCAGTACGTTTAAAAAAAACATTTTCTGGTGAGCTCAACACCTTGGCTAACCTCTCGCCCTACTTTGCATATTATTCACTTAACATACATGGACTGCATTCTCTCTCATTGACTCATCATAACGAATCACATGGCCACAAGAAAAGGCATGGATAATGGCTGTCAATGCCTAATTTACACAATCACAAGATCGAGTTTCCCTGTCCGTAACCCAACACTGATGTCCCTCTCTGATTCTTGTGAAATTCTATCTCCGTGGGGAGAACGTAAAGAGAAGATATATTAAAAGGATTAATGGGTGCCAGTATCAGCCCTTATCGAATGTCGTGCACCCATCGACCCACACGTCTCTCTCAATCAAAAACTTCGAGCGTTGCATTCTATTGTCACGCCAGCGGCTGAAAACCGCCTTCTGTAACACTCGAGCTTAGCGACCAACGTTTTAACGCCACATGAAACAGACGCACTCAGCAAATAAAGTTAAGCCATCGGACGTTTGAGGATTACATTAGGCGCAATGAGATGGCGTCGGAATGGCCTTAGCCTTGACAGAAGCACAAATATAACCGTGGCATCTCTGTCGGCGAATCAATACAGCCTACGTAACTGCCCAACATTTCAACACAGATTCGATTTGTTAAGAGTTGACAGATGAAGGGATTAACAAGTGGCACAAAAACATGTTGCGAGGCCAAGGGATGGCAGTTGAAGCGGATGTAACTGTCAAACTCTGCACATCACGAAATAACTTTGACTTAAACATAGCGCGTTTCCCGCGGGCATATCCTAACCCAAAACTTGGAAAACTTTGATTGTTCTATCTTGTCACGCTGCTTTCTGCATCCACCTAAAAATTGCAGAATTTGAGCTTGTAACACTTTAGCAACAGAAGTCGGTGTCAAGCCCTGACAGCTTGTTAAGTTGTTTTTTTTGGGGGGGGGGGGGGGGGGGCAACAAATGAATCCAGTGTAGGTGGCAAAAGAAGGAATTCTAACGTTCTGATGTGTAAGAAATACCGGAGGGGCGAAAGAAGGAAGTTTCAGGTTCTGCTTTGAAAAGAAATACTGGAAGTGGTGAAAGAAGGAATTTTAAGGTTTTAGTGTTTAAGAAATACTGGAGGATAAGAATAGGAAGTCGTCAAAAGCTTTCATAGGTCGGTCAAGGGCATGGTGACAAACATAAGTCACGACAGGACGGCGGAATTGATGGTTTTGGTCATGAGCTGCTATCGGATGCCGTGCTCTTATTGACCGCAAAGTCATCTTTCATTTTACCCGGCGGCTCTCTTTACACCAGGATACACGCAAAGCTCGACAGTGGTGAACGCTGGGTCGTCTAGTTCCCACAACCGCCTCATTTGCCTGTTGAAGCTCGTACCCTGTTGTTACAGTCATTTCCAAGAGTTCTCCCTTATAAAACATCAAGTTATCAGTACTTTCTCCATAAAGTAGTCCCTGTAGATCTGACGGATGAGTCATGAGCTGAGCGATGGGCAGCCCGAGGACACCGCTAGCCAGTTACGTTTCGGTGAGAAAATACCGCGTTTGAAGCTGTTTATAAACGCTGACAGTACTTTATTTTATACAAACCTGCAGGACTTTCATGTTAGTTATAAGAGACGGAGTTGGAAAATATCGCTCAGGGCTGGTATGTTTATTGGACGCCGTAGACTCGTTGACTGCTGTGCTGTATCTGTTTGGTGGTTCAGTCGTCTGCGAGGTCGATAAAAGGACTTTCCCGTTGGACATAGAACTGCACACGGCTCGCCTTTGGGACTACGGAAACTAAGACACTTTACATCGAAGCTTGGTTGAAACAGTACAAAGGCACAGAGACAATGATCTCGCCTAATGTCTACAAAATACTGCAAATAAAAGTTTCCTATTCTAATGTATTGTCATTTTAGAGTTATACAAAAATGCTCGCGTACAGTTTTGGCTCGAATCTGCCCATCTAACATTTCAAAATCTCTCGTGGCACTTGTGAACAAAGTTTCACATAAGATTCTATTCCGCATAAAGGTCTCGTGGGTCTAAAACGTTTCCTGATCGTCTCCCTGTTACCCCTGCAGTAGTTCCCCTCGATGTCGTGACCCATTCAACCCGTACTCAGGAACGGGTTCGTCTATTTCATCTGCAATCTTTAAAAAAGTTTCGACATCCCCCGTTTGAGCAAATAAAATTATAAAACAGTTCTTATACTAAGAAAATTTTAAAAGCATTTTAGAAGGAAGGGTTTCAATTGTAACATGTAGAATTTTGGTATAGCCCTCTTGTTCCCTTAGTAGTTGTCGCCTGTAAAGGCGTTAGAGTGAATCGTGAACAGCGCCAAAGTAAGCACCAAGGACAGGGACACCTACGCAACTAGGAGAAAGGGAGAAAATCAATTTTATGTACTTCTGTTGTGTACTGATAAGCTAAACTTTGTTTCTAAGTGTTCTATTTGTAGAAAACGCTGTCGGTGAGCTAATTAAAGCGTTTATCTAACCAGGTCACACTTATACATGGCAGTACTTGAGGTGTCCCTTGGGGAAAATGATGTAACAAGTGTGGGACGACGTCACTACTCTTCTTGAGCTCGCCCGTGTAACGTCTGTTGGCTGTAAGGCGCAGCCGGCCGTGTGATGCCCAGTCGCTCGAGTTGGTGAGTGCTCAGGGAGAATGTCATCCCCGTCCATTACCCCGGCCTGTCGCATCCCATTTCACACGACAGTAGGCGGGGCGCCGCTCGGCTGCCCCCGCCGGCCAGTAGACCGGGTCCCGTCACACGCCGGGTCCCGCGGGGTCGCTCCATCACCGCACCGCACATGAGAAAGGCGCCGTTCCCACACGGTTCCGATGCCAGGCGTATGACGTGTTTTCTTGATAAGCACCTTCGTAAACACGCGACTCGGAGTGCATCGGTCCCGGTCGTGTGACCCTCGTCCCTTCGGGAAAACGTCGGCGCGTGACTTCACAACAATGTCGCCACACCGCTTTTACTGTTCCATGACCCTTCACACATACCACGCATACCATCTTATCTGGGAAACAATTTCCTCTGTTGTTATCCTTTAATACCAAAACATAAAAACGGGATTCCCATCCCTGAAATACGGATGTTGCATGCACGACGTGCACTCTAGTGAGGAAGATTGATGGTAGTAAATATGATGGTTCAGTGTATCCTCCCAAGAGGGCCTGCCCAACACGTGTCGATCGCTGGCAACTGTTGCCCCGTAACGTGGGATTCACCACTACCTACCTGTCGCACAGTGCCGTGGGAACAAACCAACGGACACGAGGTCACAGACTTCCAAACGAAAAAAAGGAACTATTTTTTTCAGGAGCGTACAGGGATATATTCCCTTCACATGCTAGCTTTATTAAATCCTGTCGCAGTGTAGTGTAGTCTCATTTGTCATTTTGCTACAAAGGATATGTCAATCACGGCTTGTAATTTTATTGTTCCGGCACAGCTGCTCTACAGAAGGAGAAACGGGAGGTATGAACCGTGATGACTTTGATACAGGAGAAGGGGAGATGTGTACGGAGCCCGGGGGTAACCTTTGATGTGCTGAGCAGGTCTACAGAGGGTCACCAAATCGCGGAACACGCATGTCTGCATCAATGCTGACATTACTCGGTGTTACGCAACTGATACTGAAGGAAGGCAACAACGGAGTTTTCTCTTTCTACATCAAAGGAAAGATATCAGCGATACTACATAGCACTGCGTACATACACATGTCAAAGGGATTACACAATATTACGTTGTGACTCGTAAAGGCAATTCCTTGCTCCTATCATTTTTCTTGAATGATACTGCGTAGGTCGCTCTGGGCAGTACCTGTAAGACAGTATTAAAGTATTGCAATGAATGGTAGCGAGCTCGTGCAAGGTTATCGAAGAAAGGGGAGATATAAGGCATATGATAGATAGTCACAATCCGTCAGCTGGGCGGATAGTGTGCTGCGCATAACGTTATATATGTATAAACCAGAAATATACGGCAGGTGGGATAGTGACAGAGACGGCGGGGGTCAGGTGAACTGTTGAATTCTCATTCATCGCGAGTCTACAGTGCAAAAATCTGTGTAAGAATTTTTTTAGAGTTTTTAGACAACTGTTCTATTCTACACGTAAGAAGAATTTTCAGCGTAACCTTTAGCAACAGAAGTATTATTTTAATGTGAAAAATCGTATATATTCATCTCCGTGTCTGATTTTGCCCTTATTTCACGCTGTATAAATTACAATTTCAAAATGAAGTGCTGCAGTTCCATACAATCCGCAGGGCGGACAAGCTCACGTGATTAACAAGAAGTTGGGAACAGGTTGAAACAATGCATGACAGATGGTCTATTTTGGGGAGGGAGGGGGTACAACAGGTGGTTGTCGGGATTGAACAGGGCCAGTTGGCACGACTCCTGTGACGTAACCTATGCCCTCACTTAGGTCGCGGGGTCAAGGCCAATATCGCATTGCCAGTCTGCCTGAACCATATTTGGACATTTTTCACCGCGGGTCATCGCGACCACTCGTACCGCTTGAATGTCGTGCCGTGATTACTCATGGTATAGGCGATTAATATCAGTAAATAATTCACTTTCCGTACAACAAAAGAACTCCCTGTAAGCCGACAATATTTCAACACAATATGTGCAGTTTTGTCAGAAACACCCATCTATCTTGAGAAATATATCACATCCGCTGAATAGACAATAAGCTACTTAAATCCCGAATATCTGATGGTAAAATGTTAATAGTAGCCGGAGTTCGGCGGACACAATGCCCGCGGCCTCATTTTATGGATGATGTAGAATCGTTAGTGAATTAGGCAGAGATTACCCGTTATCAATGGGCTGCACGGGTTTTAGATAACAGAACTGGAATGTTTTCTATAGCGGGGTCGCTTTTTGAAGCCCGTCCCATGTGGCCCCACGGCACGAGACCGATGGTTCCCCGGCGGCCTTGGTGACCCTCAGGCGGCCTCAGCACGGCCAGGCCCGGGATTGCCTGTCAGGGCTGATTGACTGCTAATGTCATTGGATTTCAATTCCGCCACAAAGGCGGACAATGACTGACGTGTGTGGCCACGCCCTTAAACGATGGAAAGGGCGCCGAAAACTTCACCCCAAAATAGGAGGCAGCACGCGAAGGTGACGTCACACGCTGTTCCATCGCGTGAAGGAGTCACTGATGATAGAAACGACGTATAATGTCTGCATCTGAAAAATCTATTTATGGATTTCGAGGATTGTGAATAGCGGATCTGATTCTCCGTATTTCCAAGTTTAAGCCGAACAAAGGCAAGCGCTGATGACAGGCGTTTAATTATTAACTTTGACGCTTCCCTAAGAAGTAGGGCAAATATAAAAGTGGCAATTACATATCTTATGTCTTTCAGGCATAATAGACAGCCAACTACTGGTAATCGAGTATTTTTATTGATCGCCGACAACAGGAAGAGTAGAAGGATGTACCACGCCTGTAAAACAAGGTACAGACACACATAAGACTAAACTTAAATCAGAATAAGATGGAAATTAGTCAAGTGGAACTACTATTAATTGTGTCAATGGATGACAAATCTTGTCCATTTTCTTTGCTCGTTGACGTATACAAGTCCCATTATCTATAGGTGCGGTTCTTGCACTTAGAACAGAAAGAAAGCCTGTTTGAGCCGTTATCTATTTGTCCACCTGCCGGTCCACCTGCAAGACTTAACAGGTCTCAACCAAAGTGGGCTCCTGGGACGACTCACGGCCAGACGACGGAATCATTACGCCGCACCACAAATACTTCTCACTTCCTGCCATTTTCCAATTATTTATCCACTTTGATTGTAAGCAGCGGACGCTTTTTGGAAAGTAGTGATGTTAGGTACGGCTCTATTGAAAGAGTAAAATTCTGACATTGCACATATACATTACTGTAAGATTTAAGTGTTAATCATGTTTAGTTTTTTGGGGAGGTGGTCTATTAGGTAGCTTACATGAAGGCTAGAAGGAGTGAGCAAGCTTGTCGCCCGTTCCAGACTGTGCTGCTTTGGGAGTTTGGGAGCAGAAACTTCTGAGTGCGGCGCATCTGTGTTATTCTACACCATAAGTTCCGCGGCGATAGTGAAATCATGCGATATTAAAACCTCCGCTAGCGTTTATAGTTGTCAGCTTCATCGTTTCTTAGGCTTCAGTCAGGCAATCCGATCACTTCCAATCCATCTATCAGCGTCTACCTATGACCACCTGCTCGGGCGCCCACTGATACACCGCCGGCAGCACTCCCCCCGCTCCAGGGAATTCACATGCTTTTCCGCAACCCGCCTGCATTATTGGGACATCAGGTGTTTTGCTATCGCGGTAAAAATGGAAAGGAACCGACCCGAAACGAGATACGGCTGACCGGGTTATTGCCCTGCAGAAAATAGGAAATGGAAGAAATGGTGGAAGTGCGCGTTATAGCGTGTATCCATTTGTTCACTTCCACTCCGATGACGCATGGTTTCATTTCGTCGCCTCCGTCTCTTGAAACGCGTCGTCACATGTAAAGAATCTCCCGTTGTGCAAAATGAATTCCCAACTACTCCCGTAAATTCAGAGCTTCTGACCCGAACGGAAATATATTGCGGGGAGAGATTTTTCAATTTGGCCCTCACAGACCCCGCCAGTCGATTCGCAGCGGGCCCAGTCGTGTATGTATTTTGCCTATCATCACCGTGAGGAGAACATAATTATGGGGAGAGAACAGACGATTGGCGTGTGTCCACATACGGGGCCATTTAGAGAAAAGCTGCAGACACAAGAGAAATTGAGGCCGGGTTATATCCATTGGGAAATGCTGGTTTGCCTACAAGTGGACGGGGCTGTAGCATTCAACATGTTTGTCTGCCGTATGGTTACTTGTTGAGTTCGCGCGCGTTATTGGAACACGCAGCAACACGTATAGAATATTACAAACCTTGATGACGCTTTAGTATGATTGTTGTGAACAGTAGAACGGGTTGTTTTGCAAACATTCCGGCTTGAATAGCACCCGTATGTGAATCTGATTTTCTGAATATTGTCCCTTCTGAACGTTATCTTTTATTTGGACCTCATTAATACCGAGTTATCACTTCTCCCATCTGGTGGGTAAAATGACGCTGTAAATGGGCCTCTTTTCAGAGAACTCTCTGGCGAAGTCAACTTCATTGCGAATTCGATGCCGTTTTCAAGCCTACCAAATTGCATGGAGGACCGGTGAGGTCCCAAAGCACAAAGCTGGTGCTTGACGCGGCTTCATTGTGTGTCACAAAGGCTGCCGTCTGCAGGGGCGATAAAGGCGCGGCCGTCAGCACGCGCGTGCCGGGAACAATGCCACGCCTCGGGGCTGATGTGGCGCTTATCTCTCCCCCTCTTCCCCCACCTGTTTGCCGGGATAATATGATGACGTCGCCTCGCTGCGGGTCCCGCTCCAATTTTGCACTAACATCCGCCGTGACGTCTAATCCAACAAGCAAAACTCGACAACATGTAGGCTAAAGGGAGGAGCGCAGACTTATCCCAACAAGCGCTGCGACTCCTGGTTAACAAGATAAAAATCCTGACGTCGTCACAAACTCCGTGCATCCCTCTCCCTCCCGAGCATAAGCCGGCCCTCGGGCGGTACTGAAAATGTTGTGCCACAGGGCCTACTAGCTTAGCCTTGCCTTTGATTAATTCTAACAACTCTCCGAACTCCGTTTCTCCCAGGTGAAGCCCACAAAGTTTGCCGCCGTAACTCTGTGCGCCCCTGAGAAGCAGAAGCGATTACTGCGCTATCCCTGTCTTAGTCGGGATGTTTTCTTTAGAAACCTGCTTTTCTAAGTAAATCTTGCAGTTGGCAGTGAATAAACGAAGTTAGAGTATGGTATATGCATTCTTGGGAATAATTTCTTTCTTTTTTCGACGTCGAGAGTTGGCGAAAACGTCAAAAGGAGACACACATGATAGTTCTCTGAGTAACACTCCTCTTCGGATTCTTACAGCTTGTCGATAAGCGAACAGAAATTAGGTCGGACGGTGGGCCAGCCGGTAAGCTAGCGCCGGATCGCCTGTTGGTTGTTCCATTAACAATTTTCTCGCATCGCACAAAGGAGCATTAATCCAATCTTAACAGAATAAACAGTAAGTATAACGGGCAAATTAAATCGCGGGGGTTACAGGTGCCGCTGTAATGGCTTCTTTCGGACCGATTTGATGGATTGTCGCGATTTGGGGGTGCCCCGCGCCTCTCGGTGTCGTCGCCGTGATCAACCAATTTACCAGGACGTAATTTGTACGGTTGGTGCAACAAAAGCCTTCCCCGTACCACGGAAAACAAAGAGAAAACGACACTTCTAGTTGCCTAAAGAAGAGCCTAAATGGACAGCGTCGGTAACATCAGGCGCGTAGCAATCAAATTCATGGTGATAAAAAAGATTCGGTAAACATTGAATTGACTGATTACACTTTCATTGTAATAACAGCTCTCCAAAGGGACAATAACATGCATTCATAAAGCGACTGCACACGTTTAGGGAGAGCTTGCGCTAACAGGTGCATCCTGGCACAATCGGATGCTTTCAGCGGACAAGTTTTTCAACTTCACCTTAACCGCAGGGGCGCGGACACAATTTTCTTGTCAACAAACAAAGATATAACGTTACTTACATTACTCCGGCTAAGGGGCCCGGACTGTTTGTGGAAACGACAAAAAGAAATAGATACGTAAGAATATATATAAATAATGCCCACGACTTTTCTCTTTACGTCGTGTAGTTTGGTGCTTTTATATCATACTTTTCGTTCCCGAAAGCTGCCCCGCCGTTTGGAAACGTGACGCAGGCCTAAATAGGAGCTATCTAAGACTGATGATAAAGTTCCTTCAAATATATCACTCTCTCGCCCCAGCTCAAAGACAAGGACCCGAGGCCTTGATTTCCTGCAAATAAACTGTTATGTACCACGTACAGTGTCGGGCGCCAGAGTTTGTCATCCTTACCCATCCCCTCCCGCCTATACTTCATGTCTGTACTGTACGCCGAATCTTCCCATCCGTCCTGTGTTTTACCTTGAGAAATGATAGGAAAGACACCTGTTATTTTCTTGTTACACTGAGCAGTCTGAGTGATCGTCGTCTGGAGCAGCGGCTCCAGTCAGCACTAGGATTTAGAGTACTCATTTCCGCCCACTTGTAGTTCTCTTTACTAGTGCCCGATGTGCATTTACCATTGTTTTGTCGAACTCTGATGATTTTGTAGGAAAGCGCGTCAAGACGAGAGAAAACGCTCCCCGTGCACACTTACATTAGCCTCCTTTCCACGACCGCGCTGCGCTGTCACTGCGACCGAATACGGGTGTGTGCAATCTTCGATTTCATACTGGGTATATCAGACAAAATGTAGAAGTGTGACTGAAAAGACAGCAAAACACACAAAGCGTAAAAATATTCGTGTTTTTTTTTTCGATGAAATTCATTGAGCGTTCAGTCAAATTTTAGGTCACAGAGAGAGCGCCGTTCAAGTGGAAATAATTATTTCCATCAAATCTCAGACTATCATAGTTAGCGTCCGGCATCTACATTTCAACAGTTAAACTATTCATGCACTACCGGCTTGTTTTAGAGGATATACTGTAAACAGTGGTATCCTCCTAGCCTCTCTGAGTACCAGCAGAAAGCACTTCGCGGCCTATCGAGCGCATCATCAGAAAAACAGCATCTGCGAGCCAGGTTCCCCGTGATTACCGGATAAACCGATATTTCTATAAACCCATCCACGTGTTACGGCGCCTTTCTGAGTCGCGTGTCCCGATCGATCGGCGCCTTGTAACGCCGGGTATCCGCCGGGAGAACACAGAACAATCATCGCCGCTTTATTGTTCTGTTTGGTTACCAGTTGCATGCGACGTTGGGCGGAAGCCATTTTCCACTAGGTCCTTGGACTAGTCCCTGGGGTTTGTGCATGCATAGGTCTGCCCTGACAGCGCGTGCGCACGATCATGTTTAGCCTGTTGCTGTGCAACTGTTGTCCCTCCCCGGGAATCTGGCCTTCTCTCCCATGTTCTTCAGCACATACGGGTTCAGCCAACCTTTCCACCATTCACGCTATCCAAAGGCCCAGTTCAATGGGCGTCAATCATTCAATTTGGCCCATATTTGTCAAGCTAAAGTTTGACACCTCGTAGCTTGCAGCGAAACAATACAAGACCATAAACTTAAATACCATCACCTTACCACCTGTCTGCTGAACGTCTTGACACTGAGGGTATAAAGGTGTGATGGACTACGGGAAGGGCAGATGCATATCGATCGTTGGGCTCGTTCTGCGTCAAGAACACTCCCTTGGTACGATGTTTAGAAATCTGTTTTAGCAGCATTTTTTTTTCTATGATGGAAAGAACTATTTTAGCTCACGTTCGTGAAATCCATGAAACAATAGCACGATGCATGATTATTAACCTTTTGTAAGCTTTTATTTTCATCTTTCTGTTTTATAGGTATTGTTCAATTATTTTATACTGATTACGCGTTCTATTTTTGGTTGGTATTCACGTCTGCCTACCCCTTTATACATATGCCAAAAGCCGTTATACTCAGCAGAACAATGGAGAAGGAGTTATTCCTTACAATCTGTAATAGAGGTGCTGACAATATGACATGTGCAGTTCTTATGGGCGAGTTGAGTCCTTGGAGTTGAACCATTTTCATGGACTCTGCTGGTGGTTATGACGTGTTTCTATTGTGTCTCTGTTTCTCCTGAGAAGGCCACAATAATCTCAGATTTGCACGGCATCGGACACACCCTTTTCTGTAGGTGTGCTGACGTCATCATATCAACAAGCGTCAAGGATATGGCTTTCCGAGACAATCTCCGAATGCCTCTTTACGTACATCATAATAGAGGGAGTATTCTACATTCTGTACTTTATCTGTATGGCATAATTGTAAGCCTTTTAATGTTATTAAAGCTCCCTATCTTACTGTGTAGTTCCCAACAGTACAAGTGCGGCATACTAGTAATGCTGTTTTAGTTGCTGTAGTGTGTCATATTTATCCTATTTGCACGGCACAGTGCATTGACGTCTGTTGAATCTTCACTTCAGTAATTATAAAAAGACCCAGCTCAAATTCCTTTAAGATCGGCAGATCTCTAGCATTTCTGTTACTCACAATACCCGTCTTTATTGGAGGAAATAGGAAATTGTTTTCTCGGTATTAGTACTGAAACATTGATTTGAAAGGCCGTGCGCAACAGCAGGTGATTTGCCCATCCATCTGTTGCGTCAGTCGGCACGTTCCAACCGCACGGTATCACGACAAGGGCCCATCTGTCTCCGTCTTAGCTTCAGTAAGATTCCTTCACTCGGTAAAGACGTTCCACCATCCCGCATGTCATGTCTACAGTAATATCATTTGTTCTTCACTATTCATCGCGAGGCCTATAAATTCCTCCCATCACCTGGCCTTCTGGGTCCTCCGCAATTGTCTTTTCAAATATCATGCAGCAAAGGAGGGCCCGCCCTGCCGATTCATCGATCATTCAACTGAATAGCCAATACATCAGTACTGTTGTTAACCTTCAGGAGGCATTAAGAAGAAAGACTTAGTGTCGACTGGTCTTCACAAAAGGCTAGGGAGGCATGCAACATGGCTTTATTTCTTGCTTTCTTGTCGTCGTCCATAGTTTCCACACAGATCAATGCCAAAACTTGAAACGACGTCATGATATTGTATTTTCACTTTGGCTCAAATCTCCAATTCTTTCCACAAGTGAATGATTGATATAAGGAGTATCATAAAACTATAGTAACAATCTTTCTTTTTTGTAAAGTAATAGAAGTACTTAGCCAAGGTTGCAGATAGGATGGTAAAATCTTGGTTGGGAAGCGGTTCAATGCGTCGATAACGCTACCACATTTATCACGTGCTGTAGTCTATGGCTTAAGACTCGGGGCTTAGTGAAGAGACACCAGACACAGTTATGGAGTAAGAGACAGAGTGTGGTTTATAGACGTCCGTCTGTTTTACTAAATCTGCCGTCAGTACAGAGATGGCAAATAGTCGGTCTGGAGACAGACACATACATTATTAACAACGGAGAGATCAACTCTCCCTCCTCCTGTCAGGGCACGGGGACCGACCAGTAACATTCAAGGGAGGGTTGCGACCTCATGACGTCACAATGGAGATGCCAGTCCTTTTGCCGCATGCTAAACACATTTCGAGTGGCACACACGCCTTCGGTAGATACGGGGTCTTGACATAGAAGTTTATATTGCATATATCAAACTACGTTGGAAGAGCCCTAACGTGCATTCAAGTACGTGGGAATGGCATTCCATTGTGATATCATAGCATCGACAAATCCACCAATAGTCGTGATGTGAATTACTCTGCTTCAATTATCGAGATTGGAGACGGTTGTATCGGAAAAACAAAGAGAAAGCGGACAGAAAAAGATTAAAGTATAGAAGTAGGAGTCGAAACACATGAATTGAGCATAATCCTTTGGTTCAATTAATTTTACAGATAAATATTTACAGATGAGAAACGCAACTGAAAGGTTTTGTAAAAAAACATGTTTATCTTTTGCATTGAAAATGTTGGTTCATAGAATTTGTTACAAAAAGATAGCGATGAGTCCCTTGCCTGGCCTCTTGATGATTGCGAAGATAATGACAAAGTCGGTCCCCGTGGACTTCTCCCTTCAATCACAGATATTTGCTATTCTATGTATCACCGCACATGTAGGTACAGTTGATTAAAATAGTGAATGGCTTGGTACTGTGTCGTAGAGATAGGAAGACTGGGTCGGAGGCTAGCTCCTGTTGCTATACAGAACTTATAAATCATTGTCAAACATCCATCATTTACAGTCTATCGTATCGTGTCGTATAAATAATAATATTATCATCACTGGATTGCACAGAAACTCCACTGATACGTCACAGAATTGCACAAATGTTCACATGGTATCTGACACACAGATGAAATGATTGTAGCGGTCTTCCTTGTAATGAAAGACATGGCAGCGCGGAGAGGGGTGAGCTCTATGGTGTTAGGAACGGCGTTGATTTGAAGGAGGTGGGCGTGCGAAGCCCTCCCACCATCCGAATCAATAGCAGAATGAACGTTACGACCTCTTTCAATCAATTAGAGCACATGAATTTTGCATGCCGTGCGTGCCAAGAAGAGAAAGGGCGTTATTAACATTTCCCTTCACACGGCTTGACATAGTCCACAAGCGCGAGAGCTATCACCCCTCCCCGCTGCTACCTGTTAGATCACAGACTACCTGTTACACACCTAGTCGCCGCTCGACTTTTTGATAAACGCCGTGCTTTGCCGTATCTGCAGCATCGCATCACGGCGCATTGCACTCTCCCGGCCTGAGTCATACAAAAACGTCATCTTTGATTGCTATTTATGGTCCCTAGGACGAGCGGCGTGCAGGCTGAAGACGATTTAAAGCTGCAGGCATCAACATGTTGCATTTTCTTTTGACTCCGAGTTTTACATCGCAAGCCGCGATTCTGTCCAAAATAACATCAATGTAACACAGGTCCCCACATCAGGGCTAACACTGTAACACTCTTCCTTTCGGCAAATGTGCTATAGAATAGATTAGAGAGGTAATAGAATAAATTAGAAAATCTAACATTAGACCCCGTATTTCCCTGCTGACGGCTGTTGCATGTGTAATCAAGTAGAGCCCGTCTCGCTGGGTACAAGTCATTGTACTGTAGCGTCCTCGTGCTTTGTTCTAAGCTGCATGAAACAGAGAGGAATCGGTCCTAAGTATATCTAACATTGTAAGCAATTGTAACACACCAACATGACTATATACAACGTTTCCCATTACTATTATCCTTGCACTACAAAATTTGCTATTGGATTATTTTCGGACGCCATCTTGACAGGGTAATGGGAGACATTAATCTAGAATTCGCCAGTTATTACCCCGCCGAATCCCCCGGCCCGTAACACTGTCTTTGTTCGCTCCCGAATCGAAACCTGTAGCTGCGGGGCCCACTGGTTGCAATCATGAAAGTACAGCCAGGTTTGCTCGTACACCAGGGTCTAACAGGTCAAAACAGACCAAGCCCTTATTGGCCATGCATGCACATGGCCCACTTTTGGTCCCAACCCCACGATAGATTTTTCTATTCCTAGTTTGTAGGAAGAACGAGATTTCTGTCGGGAATAGATAGATATATACATGAATATATGTGTGTGTGAGTGGAAGTGAACGGACGTTTTGTATTTCCTCTTAATGCTACTGTTGCTTAAAGCATGCAGATTCGTAATGCTTGTTGAGGTACGACTTGAGTGCGAAGGATTTGTTGCAGCGCTTACACTTGTACTGCTTGAAGGCGGAGTGAGTCTGCATGTGCGCCCGCAGGTTGGAACGGTCGGCGAAGGCCTTGCCGCAGTGGGCGCAGCCGAAGGGCTTCTCTCCGGTGTGTGAGCGCATGTGGCCCTGCAGGAGCCACGGACGGGAGAAGGCCTTGTTGCAGATATCGCACTTGTGCGAGAGTTGATGCGTCAGCACGTGCATGGACAGTGCCGGCATGGACACGTACACCTTCCCGCACGTCGGACACGTCTTGGCCAGCTTAGAGTCCAGCGGTCGGTGCGTCTGCTTGTGGCGCGAAAGGTTGGACGACGTCGCGTACTGTTTCCCACACTCGTTACACGTGTACCGCTGGGCCCGAGCCGGGGACTCGCCGTTTTTCCTGCGGGACCGTCCGTCCGTAATGTAAAACGCGTCGCACTGGATATATCCCACAGTCTTTGTCGAGTTCTGCTGCACTTTGTTCATGTTCTGTATGTCTTGCATCTCCTGCATGTCCGCGACGCTGGTCTGGTCGTGTATTGTCGGGTAGTTCTGGGGTTTGACGTACTCCTGTGCGGGCGCGTGCGGATGGGACGGCAGCGGGGGCGGAGGGTCATTCGCCGTGGCCCGTATGTCATAGACCATCGTCCCGGTCCCCGTCGCCGTGACGCTCTGCTGACAGTCCACGGCATCCTGCGGGTACACCGGCGGGATGTAGTCGTGGATGTAACCTGCAGAAAAGAGCAAAGGAGGGAATCAGTATGCGGTGTTTACACTAGGTGATTGAGCCCCTAACAGGGGACCAGACCGGAATGAATGGCTGACTACTATGCCGGTTGATGAAGAGGCGGGTACGTCGGGAATTCTTATTCAGGATGATCATCGGCGGACAATGATCGCCATTCTGCCGCGCGAAGCGGAAAATAAACCGACCAGCACAATGGCTTGAATGAGACGGAATAAAGTACTAAGTGAGGGGACCCTGCCTTGGGACAGCGAATGTCTGAACCGTACTCGAAAGGAAGCCAATATTACTTCCGTATACTCTCACAGCAGAGCAGTCGCCATTCACTCAAGTGTTTGCGGAATGCATAATGGCTCACGCCAAACATTGGATCTCAAGTACGGTTTGCCGCTCAAGAGATTATACCCTCTGTAAACAAATCCATTGCGTATTTTAATCAGCACCGTACTTCAACGCGTGCGGTTGACAAAGCATTTAGCCTACTGGATAAAGAGCGGCGTAACAATGTGGATATACATGCTACAACAGAGGCATCAACAGATGCAATGAATATTACAGGGCGGCGCTGCGTAACCCAGTCACTGGTCATTCATCGTTCATTGATAAAATGATGGAGTCAAAGCAAAAATTAACTCATGCGATGTCATCTCATGCGCAAGAATGGAAAATAAAAACACAATGAATTTCATAACATAGTAAAGTCATGATATAGAAAGCACACCGTTTGTATGAGCAACACAGGCGGAAGGTAGAATTACATGTACAGGGACGCATTCCGCATTCCCGGAAGAACGCGACAAAGGAAAACACTAAAGCACGTACCGTTACTCAGTCGTACGGTGAGGCTCTGTCCGTTCTGCGGTGGTCTGGGCATGCAGGTCTGCGCCATGCCCGGCCCGGGTTGCAGGGCGGCAGCCGGGTAGCTGCACTCCTCCGCCTTGACTTTCTTGACGAGGAACGACCGTGGCATGACTGTTGTGGTTCCTGTGCGAGGCTGGGCCTGCCGAGTTCCGGGTCCGACTAACCACCACCTGAGTGCGAGAGAAATTTATACTGAGCAGCCGCCGCGTAGATCAGGTGTGACTGCAAATGGAAATGCTTAAGTTTAATCCATCAAGGGCCCCTGGAGAGCGGGGTGAAATTAGCAAACAAAAACGTTTAGTTTGTATGAGTTAATTCAAATTTCAAGATGAATTAGGGGAGGGAGCACCCGAGCTGTCATTCCCGTTGCAGTGAGGCGTGGTTTGTGTCAGTCAAGCCTGCGCGACCAGAGGGAGGGGGCGCGGGCAGCTCCAGGGAAGGACAAATAGCGGCTCGCGCCCGTGGCAACACCTCTGGTGCGGCACCGTTATCTCATACTTATGGCACAACAGCCTTCCTCCAATAGGAACCGTGGCCTAGGCATTGACTAATGAATTTGCTCTTTTGTTGTAATTGGACTTATTAGGAATGACTCACGGAGCGTGTGCGCGTTTACACAATAAGCCCGCGGCCCCAAATACCTATCCCCCTCGCTCGATACTTCTTGATAACTAAATTACACCGTTCTGCTACCCGCAGCAACTTTTGTCTACCAGATTGACGGGGACTATTTGCCAGACATTTTCTTCCCTATGGTGCGGTGACTGGACCGTCACAGCCGGCATGCCGTCCTCTCTTTCCCAGGCCGGTCGGTCAGGTCCTCCGTGCGCGCTGGCATCCCCCTCCCGATCCTGCTCCTATCCTACCCGGAGAATATTCCTTACCCGCCTTGATCAGGCTTGCGCGGGCCGCTCAACCTGTTGGTTGCCGGGACACCTGTTGTTCCAACCCGAGAAGCTCCTCTCCCGGCTAGCGTGACGGTGCTCAACCTCGAACGCGGACTCCAGATAGGGCGGAGTGCTGCATTGTTTCGAGTGACGTGCTTCTTTGTTAGCAACCCTCTTCTGGGACTGCAACAACGTATATTTTCCAGCAGCGGCGCACCAGTTGAATACGAACGTGTGCCCTACCCGCTATCTCAGCGCTTTACAATCGGCGGTGGGCGGCCTCAACCCCATCCATCTCTTCACGTTATTTTCCCAATTTTCCACATGCAAAGTAGGTACAAATAGGGTGGTGGCAAAAACTGTCAGCCGCCAGGACGCACAAGTCGTTCTGGCAGTGTTCGTGCAAACGGGAAACGCTGGGTCGTTGGGATACAATATTGCCTATCGATTTTCGAAGGCTTGGAGAGCTCCTCTTCCCTGTACAAGATAAACGAATATGAGGATCGAAATAGAGGGCACCGTCACTGAAATTGGAATTGCCTTGATGCAGTGGGACCCAACTTGCCCACACTACCGTGAACCGATAGCGCGGAAATTTCTCATCTGTTTTACAACGGGAACTTCTCGGAGAGATGAGACAACGGGCATGTGTGCCACACTGACGTACGATATATCTCAAGATCTGCGTGCTTTTACTCGCACAGAAACAGGCCATTTATCAACATCCCCGCACAGACTCACCGCCCATAAAGCGATTGGCATTGACGAAGGTACTTGAGTGGAGCCGGCAGGAATTCCCCACCAGCCCCTCCACAGAACCTGTTGCGGGCAGGCGAACTCGCTGGATCTTCATGCAGCAGGCGAAACTTTAGAGCCCTTCGTGCCATCCGCTGCCAACGGCCAGATTCAGAAGAAGGGGTTCATACGCTTAAAGAATAAAACACCAGCAATGCGTGGGGTTTATCTGGGTGGAATCAGAATCACTGTTTTGGTAAATTTCACAAATTAGGTTATGTTTTTCAAAAGGTATTCAAAGCGTAATGAAGAGGGAATTATTCAGCGATCGCACTTTTGATCGATGGAAGAAACGTTCACCATTTTACGAAACCCTCGGCTTTAAAAGATTCAACGGTTATGTTAGATGATTGGATGGTCTGAGGAAGGCTACAGAAAAGAGATTAAGTGTCTTTAACGTCATCTTATGTACTATTGAATTTCCACTTTCCCTGGACATTTTTTTGCATCATTGACGATAAATCGGCGGCTCCACTCCTGCATATACCGTACGGGGGCGTCGTTTGCTCTTGCCATCTGTCAGTCGTGATGGGCCGAACCACTGACGGGGGCCGGGGAGACATGTCCCACCGGCTGGCCGCAGGACATGCCCCGTGTGCACTGTTTACTAACATATGGGTTCAGTCAACACCACTTGACACTCTCGACTTCACAATAGGATCTCCGTACATCTGTACAAATTGTCCCCGTAAACGTTGTGACGGATTCGGGCACAACGGCCACTTACTGCGAACAAAGTCCGATAATACGCAGTTTGTAGTAGATCTATCCAGAGGCAATAATTACGCTATTGACGTATCGCGCGAAGGATCCCCTTTGTTTAAAGGTCTCTATTGAAAGCACGGCGGAGTCTGCGAACACAGGTTTCCCGGGGATGTCTTTTCGTGTTTACACGAGAAGGATTTGGGAACAATAGCCGTTTTCATGGCGTGTGACTGGGCGGAACAATGGGGCCACGTGAGGATGGTTTTTCTGAAGTGCGACATTTTAACAGATCGATATCATCGCGTTAGTCTGACTTTAAGACACTAAGGTCATAATGCCGCCAACGCATCGAGTTTTCCGTTGAAGAAACACTTCTTTCAGCACCAAGGTCAAGGAAGGTCTCACTGAACGGCTGGCTGCGCGGACTCGCAATTGAGTCCATTTTTGTGGTTCCCCTTTGGGCAAGTTGTGAAGTTCTCTTCGCCTCGGTGACTGAGCATTCGTCTGATTGCCTCGATAACGTTAGTGTTGGCTCTAAAACCAAGTACGAAAAGACGTGCTTTGTTTGAAGTAGTTGCCTCACACTGTTTAAGCAATTATTCCAGCCGACAGCTATTGGCTGAGGGGTGCGGGTCCGTACACCTGCGTCAGAGGGCGGTTATCTCTGACGTAGAGAAGCACCATCTTTTTGACAGGTCGAACCAAAACAGAGAGCCACCACAGATGATTACTTAACACAGCATTCTTTCTACTCTTGAGACAGTGACATTTCGTCTGTGGCACTGATGCCCGGTAATACTACAGATTACGGGTCTAACCTTTGACGGTGCCAGGGACTCTATCAGTTTTATGTTCCACGACTATGACGCAGTTGACGGCAGCTTCTAAGCTCTTTTTCGTTGCTAACAGGGATTATCGATTACCAATCTGTCAATCATGATACCTGGTCAAATATAGCGAAACAATGGCACTGGTAACATTTCTTCTTTTTTAGCGGCCTTACTCAGAACTCCAAAATCCTGTTTCTTCATATACGCTTAAACATTTATTACATAGAACAAGAGGAATATATAAGAACTAGAGAGGGAAACTGTTCATTAATAAGTTTGTTTGTACAAAACCCGCCCATCTCATTGTTCTATTTCTATCATTCATTATGAAGTGGCCAAAAAGCAGGATGTCCTTTTTGTTCCATCACGATCAAGAGGTAATGTTTGTGTAAGCTTCTTTCCTTAAACCTCACTATCCATCTCCTGTCGAAGTGCTCCTTTTCTGCGCGGTAAGCAGTGCGGCTAGGATTAGCCAAAAGAGCGTATTTCCGGCTCACGTGCCAAGTTCGCCCGCCGTCGCTCCTTTCCCTTCCCCGGTAACCTATAATTGCAACTTGTGCTCAATTTAACCTACGCGGATCTCTTAAACCCTGGCAAGGCCAGACAGTTGCTTGTTTCCGGCGCTCTATCTCCCTCCTTAAAAATAGCTCAGTATCTCTAACCCTAGTGCTTAGTGGTAACTGCACTTACCTTTGTAAGATATTGGCGTCTGACAAGGTTCCTCCGAACACCTGCGTCGCACACTGCCAAGAATGCCGATGTGGGCAAAATTTCAATGGGGGAGAGAAGCGAGGTCGCACCGCCCGTGTGTTCCTCTGCGTACGGCTCCTGTCTACCGGGGTGTCCAGGTGAAGTGCACACGGCAGGGGACTGACGGGTTTGTGTTTGGAAACAACTGACGGGATGTTTTTATACACGCACTGGACACTCCTGGGAATTACCCATCACACGGCCGCACTACAATGAAAGGGCCGCTGCTCCACTACACAGATAGGTCTATTAGGGAGTTAGAATTCACAGAGGGACCTCAGTATAATCTGAATGGGAAATATCTTCCCGAATCCAACCATTACTGCCTCTCTGTATCAAATTCAATTACCTAAAGCCCAATCTCTGCGATACGTGGACTAATCCTTAGGTCCTCTCCAGCATTACCGCTGTCTTCTACGAGTCCACAAAAACATAGCAATTAATATTTCATTTCCCCTGAAAACCCATGGCCGCTAATTGTAAAGTTAAAGCACGAAAATTACGCTCCCCTTGCAGCAATGGTCTATTCTGGTCGTTTACCACTCTTAAGTACATTTTCTTGTTACGTCCTTACTGCCGGTGCTTCCAAAGATAACGGAATCGCTAAAGTGATTTAAATTTCCACGAATCGTTACTGGAAGAGGCCTTTGGCTCTCGGCAAATTGCTTAACAACATTACTACGCCGGTGCGCAGTTCCGTTTGAAAGTCTCCCATTGTAAAAACATTTCCTGAAGACTTGGCGAAACGGAGAAATTGGCGGACTGATGCACATTTTCACGAGTCATTAGTAGAGGCACTGTAGCTTCAAGCAACAGTGATACATGAAGTTGGGGATTTTCGTCGCTAATGTAGCAGTCAGCGGATAGGCCACTTTCTTTATGTATTCAGCAATTCTGGACCAACTCCACGGCTTGTTCCATTCTAGTCTCCGTTGAAGTCTCCCTCCAGCTGTTTCCTTTTAAATTACCGTTTTCTTATTATATTTTCATTCTCCTACTACGGCCCGTAATAAAAATGTAATGAAAAGCATAAACTTAGAAAACAGCCGAAGGAAATCTGCGACGGAGGCTAGTTCCATTTATGAAAGTTTTCTTGCTTTAACAAAACGTATTTCTGACAAAAAAACAACAACAAAACGATTCCTTTCAGTAGAGCTGAGTTAAACTACCTAGGCCAGGTATGCACAATAGAGACATTTTGGTAACAAAAAGCGTTTACAACAAAAAAAGTTTGCATTGACTAAAACACACATGAAATAGCCTTTTGTTTATCATCGGAGTACTTAAAATTGTAAAATTGTTACCTTTTCATGACACAAGAAACAGGGTTCAAAGAAACCATTGTCAAAAGTCATTGTGTGAAGCAAGGGATTGCCGTTGACATTATGGACGAATCACACTTCTTTTTATGTCATGAACACTACAAGGAGGGCCCAATATGTTCATATGGTTAAAATAGCCATTAAGGGCTTCCATGTATACAAAATACTTGCAACAACATTTTTTTTCGATATGGCATTGTTAGGCATAGTGGTTATATGAAAAGAAGAGAATACATTGCTTGTGTACACGATATAAAGAATGTATGAAAATTGCTTTTAAAGCACCATGGCAAAAATTTAAGAATTTTACTAAACCACACAGATGTTTTCCAAAGGGACACTTAAACCATAGAGATTTCGAGGGGAAAAATGTAAAGAAAGACCTTAATAGTATTGCAAGAGCTTTAAGAGGGGCTTAGTCATTAAGATATTTTTCAAGCACACTCTATTTCTGGCCATCACAAATAAAATCAGAGCGAAAGACAATTGAGTGAAGGGTGGCCATCCGATGCTGGCCATTTTATTGACTACATGTACATACATCAGTATAAAAGTTAACACAGAGTAATTAGGTTCCTCTACAGGTAAAACAGTGGCTACAGGGAGACATAACTTCTACAATGGGGTGCTACAAAACACAATGGGGCAAATTGGACATCATCCTACAACAACAATGAACCCACCAAAGCTTAATTGACTACTGGAAGTAAGGAAACAAAAACCTCATCTGACAGTCCCTAATGAATGGAGAATCTGCCCTCCGCACTACAAAGGCTAAAGACAACAAAAGAGGGAAAGTTACAAAGCCCCCCTGTGGAGACAGACAGAGGAGGGTGGGTGGGCAGTTGGACATGGGCTGCAGCCTGCTGTGCGGTGCTCCCTCAAGGTCAGCCTGCCCCCCTCTCCACTGTGGTATCAGCTGCTAGCTCCAGACTCCTAATACACCATCAGATCTGTAACTACCCAGGCCGGCTAGGGGCAGATGGTCACATGTAGATGAAATTGAATCTGAAATGAGGAAACAGACCAAGTTAGGCAGCTGTACAGCATATGGGAGGTCAGCTTCTACAGGAACAAACCAATAAAGGAAAAGAAAAAGTAGTTTTCTAGTAGAAAATGTTATCGTGTATAATTTACAGCATCAACATTAGTGCATGCCTCTGTTCATGATGCTTTATGGTCAAAAAGTGCCTAAAATAAATATAAAACTGAATGGTGCTTAAAGTAAAGCTGATCAGCACTTACTTCTAACTATCACAAGTTTAAGGAGCATCCAGTAATAAGGAATATATGAGTATAACTCTGTAGCAATCAGAAGCATTCACTTCATATGCAATAAAGATACACTATCATATAATTAGATACTATAGTATGATGTTGAAATTATGTCTTTTTTGTTATTTCAAACAGCAATGTGGACGTCATCAAGTGACAACAAAACTTTTAGCCAACAGTTTTTCCCTAAAGTGTTTTATGTCCCACAACATGCCCTTTGACCTGGTGTCCTCTATGGTCATTTTCTGTCCTCAAGGTCAGACTGGTTTACTGGTTACCAGCGAGGCTTAATGCCTCCTGTTACAGCCTGCCCAGCGGGAACCCTAAACATAGAGCCGTTCCAGTTCCAGTCAAGGTTACTTAGAGGTAGCCACAAGCTGCAGGCTTACGGCTAGCCACAGGCAACAGACCAAGGAGGATCCGATCCGCTTTCCCGGATTACGGACACTAAATTGCGTGTCCTGTTGCTAGCTCCACATTTTCCTCACTAGCCTGCGCACAGCGGAGTGCCATTACGACTCCGACATTGACAAAGTGGTTTGGGAAGACGGCCACATCGGGGAAACGACGGTCGGACATCTGGGTACAAGCCACCGGGCCCTGTCGGGGGGGCTATCACCGCAGCACCGCCGGGATTTCACATACTTGCATATTGATAACTCTGAGCCGGGCACATCTGGGCACCAGAGCCTCGGTCTGTATGTTCCCCCTCGGCTGACATTAAGTTAAGATGAATCTTGATACGCTCTCTGAGCATTGGTAGAGTTGTCATGCCATGAAATATACATCATTAGGCCTGTATCATATGACAACCCACGGCAGTATCACAAGTTTACATCTACAAACTTTCATATAAGATTCTGGACGTGATACATAATGCTTCTCCGGCCTATACGATGTGTACCCATGTGTCCAACAATAAACATGGGAATTTTCCTGGTTCCACATTGTGGCAGAAGGTAATTAGCCACATAAAAGCCATGATTGCAGGGATGATAAACCTGGTTGGAGATTAGTTCTGACAAGCGGCATACATGGGAAAAATCCCTAATTGCGTTTGCTCTGATTCCATCCTTATGAAAATGTCATACGGCACCCAACTGAACAATTGCATTGCTGGGCTCTTGTCTTGTTTATCGACGAGTCGTAACCACGCAAATTAGACAGCAAACGTAAATTTTCTATGTCAATAAACCCTCAAGACACAGGTGCATGGATGTCATACATTTGTATTCACAAATGGGACTCAATCATAAAAGATGACCTTTCTCTGCATACCAATTACATCCTTCTGGAGTGACCGTTTATATAAAATGTTACAAAGAAACAACAGCTTTACTCAAAACATTTTGTGACCATCTACCATTAAACTTAAGAACAACTTCAGAGTCAACTTTCACTACAAGTTTTACAGTGCTTAAGAAGTTTTCTTCAAACTTCTACTAACGTTTAAAATTTTACCATTTACTTGACACAACAAAACAATTCTACCCATAAAACTAAGTACATTGTTCTAGTGCAGTAGTTGCTGAAAAAGATAAGTGTAACTAATGCTCATCTTTGATATAAATAACTTAATAAGTCAGCTGCAGAGGACTTCTTTGATATTGATAACAAAAGGAATTGTATTAGCAAATCATGGCACATTTCCAGGAACTAAAGCCCATAAGTTGACTGTTACACAGGAAGTTTTCAAAGTCCCAGGTGACATTGGCGATAGTGAACTTTCTCTTATTGATGAGTCTCAGCATTGGATTCAAATGCTAGTGAGTCCCAGGGCTGCAGCAGGCAGGAGGCCTGTGATTACTGGCTATGTGATGGATGAAGCAGCCCTGGTGCTTGTCAAACCATGTCCAATACTCAACGGCAAAGTCCTTCTTGGTACAGATCGATACATTAGAGCGACCAGAGAAGTTTTGTGAAATTGTCCATGGGACCCATTTTCGTTAAGAGTGCTCCTTAGCATCAGAAGTAGTGACAACCATGACAATACAGTAACTACAGTAGCGTAGATATAAGACTATATAGAGTAGCTATTGAGACTTTCATCAATAAACTAAAGTTTGACCAATAGCAATCACAAAGTTTGTAATAAAGTAGAACAGAACAAGCTTGCTTTTCAAGTTTTAACAGTTATTAATATGATTAGTTAATCAAATTCGTGATGTTACGCATGCACAAACCAATCTTCACACTGGGTTACATTCACTGAAGTCACACAATGCTACATGTATAAGTCTAGATGACAAAGTGTTGGGAAGCCTTTCATGATGCTTGGTAAACACTACAGAGGATGTGGTACTGTTATAGCTTTGAAAGTGTCAAACAAGGGCAACAGCAGTCACTCTGTCTTCTGAGCCATTCACTCTGATAGAACAAAGGGGATCACCTCCACATACCAAATTGTGGGGCCACATAAAGCATGTCTAGAAAGCAGTGTTGATGCAAAACCTCATGGAACTTTCCAAATTTCTGGGTGCAGGCATTGAATTTTTCAAGGTGGTTGTGAAAAACACCTCTTATAGATAGATAAATCTGCCACTTTACAAATGATGTATTTATCTACCTGGTGGATTTTTCATGTTTCAACATTTATAAGAAACTCCAAACAAGTTCATGAAGAGGCAAACATTCATGAAAAGTTGCTGAAAACTGTGAAAATCGTTTATGAAACTGGTGAGTTTTACACATGGTGACTACTACGGGTAGTAATAAGGAAAGTTCTGACACACTGCAAGCGTTTTTCATGCCACAAAACAAGTGCACGTTCCCCATGCGTTCAACAGAGCAAACGGTCCAGACTCTGTCCTGTTTGTACCTTCAGTTCATGTACTTTAGCTGATACCTGCTGAGGAGCTGGGGCAGGCTGGAAATGATGGGCCCGTAGCCAGGTGCATTGTCGTACAGCTCAAACAGGGGGGCAGCCACCAGCTTGTAGTTCCTGGGCACTGCGAACAGGGCTGTAGCGACAAGACAGAAGAGAAACACACTGTTAACATAGAACCATCTACAGGTGCACTGTCATACAGCTCAAACAGGGGGGCAGCCACCAACTTGTAGTTCCTGGGCACTGCGAACAGGGCTGTAGTAGGGACAAAACACAAGAGAAACACACTGTTAACATAGAATCATCTACAGGTGCATTGTAAGTATGGCTTTACACCAAATGGTCTTGAACAAATGAGAAATTTCATTTCAATCTTATGTAAAGAAACAGGACTATGGAACCAGCTTGATGCTGCATAACCCCATATCACATAGAGAGTTGGTAGCTACATGGCTACTTTAGTGTGTTAAATTGGAGGAAAAGAGCTATATTCATAACATTAGTACAATATTCCATGTATGTTTGTTTGGTTCTCATGGATGCCTTAGCTGATTTAGTTGAAGTAAATAGAGACTAATGAAATAAGAAAGAAAAGTACAGAAAACAGACATGGTATGTCATTTACATACAGTAGTGCGCAATTGTTAAGTCTAAAGAAGATAGGTATAGGTAATGAAAAATGTGTTTCTTAAGCTGAAAGACAAGAGATTTCCACATCCCATAGGCTTTTAGCTACATGTGCTCTGATGACCAATGTATTATTGGAACCTGCACTTGATTCAGGTGGGTTTTTGCTCAATGCTCCATAGGAGCATGGTGGATCCTTAAATAAGCTCATTGCTCTCCACTAACAGGGGTCCAATATGTCCCCTCCAAAAGACTGCATGCTGGCCATCATCCATTCTTTATGGCACAGCCATTATGATTGGCAGAACCTCTGATTAGCACAAATTTCCCTCCCAACCTTCATGGCCAACAGGGGAGGTCAGATTGCCACCACTCATCAACAGGACCCAATCAAACTTGTATAACCTCCTCCTGCATTGATTGACCACTGGCTGTCTCTGGACATCAGACACAAGCCTTGGTAATGAACCCGGGGCCATAAAAGTGACAATTTGCCACTTGCCATTATTTGTTACAATATTGCCGCGTGGTCCGGCCTGATGAGCTGATCACTGCGCCACTGTTGATTGCGTACGGACAATTGGATGATTGAGACTGAACAATCTGTATTGTCATGTCTGCGGATGAGAATACAATGTGTGGAAATGAGGACTGATCCCTCGATACATCAAACTTGTTATAACCGCTCCTATCGGCCCAAACCAGTCGATAACCCTTGTCTATATCCATGATATGAAATTTAATTCTAATATCACAAAGCAGCAGTGAGCCCACGATCTATTGACACAATATGCAATCCAGATTCGAGAGAAAGATACAGCCCCCTTGACCTATCTCATTTGGTTACTTTGTATCTTTGGCAGAGGGTGCTAGCTAGACAAATCAAACTATGTTCTAAGTTCAAAATCCTCTGTATGAAATTATTTCTTCATTCAATACATTGTATTTCATGTTATAGACCATCGAGTCTCTTGACAAAGTTAAAGTTTAGACACTGGCTGAAGTGAACATTGCTCCATGGAACAAAGGACCGATAAAAGCAATGCTATCCCTAAAACTCACATTTGACAGGCAAGAGACTCTTCATTAGCTTTCTGTCTCTATAAGAAATTGACCATATTGAGGATCTGAAATATTATTTGAAATTTGATAACACTAATTGACAATGGAAAAAGCCTAGGAATAGAATTTTGTGTCTCCTGTTTAAGATTCAGTCCTGAAAGAATTACGGTTAGTAGGTAGGATCATCTTTTTTTTCTTAATTTTTTTCAGACTTTGGCCCAAACCCTAGGGATACAATAAAGTTTAACAAGTAAAACTGAAATGCATGAGGAAACTTATAGTTCCAATGTCAAACTTTTGAGCATAATTGTTACAAATCTATGGATACATTTATTCTTCATTCGGACACAATGAGCAGGGTTTTTTTTTTATTTGAATAGGAAGCAGGCTGAACAAAAATTCTAACTGGAAACACACTGTGGCTCCCCTGCCCACCCCAAAGAAGGCTAGGGCTGGCAGGTTTTTATAGAGTAGGTCAGGAAATGCATAATTTTTTTCCCTTAGGCCTTAAGTACTGAAAGAGTAGCTCTATTTTCTTGTCCTGCTTTTTCATTTTCACCAAATTGGTTAATCAGCAGCTTTAAACAACCATCTGCATTTCATCTGCATACATATCTTTGGGTGCAATAACTCTTTCAGCACCGAGGCCAGCACCTGCTGTATCAAGTGGTGCTTTCTCAGGCTTCAAAACAAGTTACAGTCTTAATCACTGTTTTCACTTTAAACAATCCTGATTACACTGCAGGAAAGGCACATGAATTACTGCTGGTAGCTGAAACCATGAAATTAAGTACTTCGTAAAGTTACACGCAGTAACAAATATCCAGTCCACAGATTATACCACTTGCTTACTTGGCAATAACTTGAATTGAAGCATTCACTCTCGTAAGCCTGGAGAGAAAGTTATAATTTGTGGGCGTGCTTGTACCTCGTATGATAAAAGGTTTATTGATTCAAACGAAAGTGGGCGTATCACACAGGTATACCCATCATGACAAAATCAATAACATTGAAAATACCAGTAATTTTTTTCAAGGTCGACCATCCAGTACTTTCAAACTTTGGATCTCTGTTAGTCTGGCAGGGCATTATTTCCTTCTAAACGAGCAAATGATTATTGATTTTTCCCCTTGGTTTAAGCTTACAAGGGGCTATATTTAGTTGAACACATATTGGAAGACCAAATAGTACCATAAGGACATGATATTAAAAGGCCCTTAAAAGTAAGCGGCCTTAAAACATACGAACAACCAGAGTTTCATGCAACTTAACAACTTGTAAAAATATTTGCCTGTGAGCTCTATGTACATGTATCTATACATGAGACCTGTATTCAGTTGTTTTTAGCCAGCATGAAGGTATATTGGTTACATGAACCAAGCCTCAATATGCCCACAGTTGGGCACCGGCAACAAGTTCAGTCCAAGATGTATTTTACAGATGAAGTACTGCCGACAGGGGAAACATAAGACTGACCTTGCTAGATCCAACTATCAGACTGGAATAAAGAGGATCACAGAGTATATCTGTTCCACAGCCGCGAGGAGATAACAATTGTGTTTTCCTACATCTCGGCTTTCCTCTCTTTAAATTTTCCTCAAACTCGATAGCCCCTGTGATCCCCTTCCATAAACCAACAACGGATAGACATCAGGGGCGATCACGATTTTTGTCCCGTAAGCGAATGCAGCATTACCTGCAGCTACACATCAATGCAGGAATTTGCCAATTGTGCTTTTCATTCAAATCCATTGCACCGAAGGCCACCCAACGGTGTCAGATTTATCTATCTTCAATCCCAAAACCCTATCATGGCGTAATGCTCTCTAAGTACCTGTAAATGTCTTGAGCAGAAAGCGGAATAAGGAGAGGAACATAACGGCACCATAAATGATGATGAATGCCACATTCTTGCCATGCATCCTTGCTAAGATTAATGCGGTCCATTTTTCTTCTTTACCTCCTACGTTTATGTGGAGCATTTTAATGTACCCTGCACATCATTGACGACATACAAAACAACCAATTAAAGGGGGCTTTGATGTGTATGGGGGAAAGTAGTTTTCTCTCGGTAAGTGTTGCGTCCCAACAGGTGGTATGTGCTCTACAAGTTATGCTCCTCAGTCAATGACAATGACATTAGCTCCTGTAATTCTTTTCATGGTGCGCACGGAGGATATGGGTAATGACTGATACTTACTGCAAATTTGAATTGGACGGCAGAGCGAATGCTCCAGCTGTCCTTCCATTATGTTCATAAATTCTTGATGTTCAACAGTGAAATCCAAAGTCTTCCACCATGAAATGGCAGGCCTATGTCGCCGGCCAGATATAAGTACTGCCTGAGTGCATTGCTGTCCAGTCAGTACGTACATGTACGTGTGCTCAAGTCAATTTTGTCCGAGCCACTGAAGAAGTTTCGACTAATCGTTACCAGAAGGCTGTGCTGCTGGGTGCGGTGTATCTCTCCCCAGCTTCCACCCTATTACACAAAACCTCGGCTCTCTACCCCCTTTATCTGTTTGAAGTACTGGTAAGAAATCGAGGCCTTGACGCAAATGAGGACAAATATTTCACTTGTCCCATTACGGCCATTTGATCCAATTAGAAATGTCTGCAACACGGTTCTTCCGCAGTCCTGCAGCTAAGATGAGTGTTTCTGACCACTTCAAGAAGGTATAATCACCGGCAATTTCCTTCCAACTCAGGCAGGAGACTGAGCAACATTACTTCCAGTTGATAGCAGCGCCACTGCTTTTCTGTCACGGGCAGAAAGAAATGTTGGGTGAAGATTGGCTGAGGAAATGACTGTGGCAGAAATAGAGGCTCTTGATGTGGTAATGTAGCACCGATCTATGTGGCTCCTGAATGCAAGAGGTAACATAAAGGCAGGGGATAATTGCATGTCACAAGCTCGAAGTGTATTTGAAGTCATCAATAGCTGCTGACAGACTGCACAAACATTAGCTGAAAGAGCCCCAAATCAATAAGGGCGGAGACAACGCCATCTATGATGCCCTTATTTGACAAGTCCGGCAAACAGCCGGGCAATGCTGCAGTCTGTGCATGATTCACATTGTTCTGTAAATCAGACAGAGTTAGACAGAGCAGGAGAGGCTATTTTTCTGCACAAAAAGGCTGAGGGATGATTCATTCATGGTTCATCCCAGAGGAGACCATGTAGTGTAGTCATGTTTACTTTGGAGGAAAAAAGAGCTGTAGGAAAGGCAGTTTACATGTTCCTATAGAGTGGCAACCGTGTGGACAAGCTAGGTAACATTAATGGTCAACACTGACATGATATGTCTTAATTCAGGTTTCATTCTTTATAAAAAACTGACCATGTCACTTTGTATACACCTCAGGATATTACATCATCATGACCAATGTGATTAAAGTACATTACTGAGTTATGATGGCCATAATTCGGAAGCCGCAAAGCAGCTTACCAAAAGCTTTGCTCTCATCCCGGCATAAGCAACATGTGGAGCACATGTCAGATGCATGACCATCGTGCTCTGTGTACAGCGCTTATCAAGAAAACCTACAATAGGAGACCCAGTATCTGTTTCTCTGCCACGCTTCCCAATAATCCAGAGTGAGATTTCCTGATTTTGCTTCTTTCTCTCTGACTGGAAGATGTTAATCTGACCTTCAGGCCATCATACCCTGACAGGCTCCATTGTACCATGCAACATTAAGTGCTTCCAAACTATGTGCGTCAAACGAGGGGGATTTTGTTATGTTCTCAAATTCTGGGCTTATGTTTAATTACTGGGAGAGTATTATATTTCCATCATGCGCCACATTAAGAAGGGCCTGATGGGTTGGGGGCTTTCATGAGCCGCGCAGGTGATTCCAAATGGTGATACCCTTGGATGCCTGTGCTGATAAGTTAACATAATAAGAAATTCCATCAGTAACATGATGACCTTGTCAACTGTCACGCCGTGGTAATCTAGGTGAGTGTTTTGGGGTAAGCAAAGTCTCTCGGCTCCAAATAACACCCCGTGTGTTTGCCACATGAAATGCACTCCGCTGTAAATGCCAGGAATATCCCACCGGCATCCGGCTCCATTTCAGGGCATCTCAGCCAGAACGTCCCCCTGACAAGATGGATCTCGTTTCTCTGGCAACATTTACAGGCCCGCCATGAATAATTCACCGCGGGGATGCCAACAAAGTATGAAACATGAGTGAAATATGATCAGAATGTGCCGGGGATACGGCCTCCATCGGGCAAGCATGACACTCTCGCTTTGATTGAGGACTTTACGAAAAATCATCCCTGCAACAGTTAATAGAAAAAGTCAGCCTAGCATTTGGGTGAGTCGGGCAAGAGGGATTGGGAGGGCTACGCAGAGCTTTAGGCCGTCCTGCTGGCAAATGGTACGGGTATTATAGGCTTCTCCAGCAATAATGGCCATAAATGGAAAAATAAAACACATCCCAATATGCTTCCACTGCACTTTTTATACATTATCCAACTTGCCGGCAACTTTCAATAATAACAATTACCTTATCATAGCAAGATGGAAAGCTGTGTCACACATTTTTGATCATTTGACATCACTCGACTCTCAAGAAACTTCATTTTCGACCAGTATCACCTGTGGATTCATCACCGATGGTTGGAAATGTGAGGAAGAAGGCAGAAACTATAGAACATATGGACAGCTGTCCGCCTGCTGATCTCATATGCAGATGCATTACCCAACACTGCTCCCCTGAGACTTCTCTTCTTATAGTCCCAGCAACGAGGGTGTCTGTTCATAGTGTACATTTACTCTGATAGTCAGCGCATATCAGGGGTTCAACACTGCAGATGACCGGGGGTGAGGGCAGGGAATGTCATCTCTATGCAACAGGTGAAACTGGGGAAAAGGCTATGATCAGAAAATCAGATATCCACCGATGAAGAAATATTGCTATGGATCTTCTGCTATTTGGTCCCCCACGGCACGGAACAGTCCAGCAGACTCATTAAGCTGCACTAATGGGTTATTGCACTGCATTGACCCTAGCTTTGCCAAATGTCCCGTATTATGCTGCTCACATCCTTTCTGACGCTCACATGGTCCGATCCTGCTTCGGGATTGGCTGAGAACTCAACTGGATTGACCCCTGACCCCAATCTCATCTGGTGCGCATGCAGGGGTGAAGGTAGGTGCGCGGGCGTCTCTGATATTCTGATTGAATCTTACAAGTTACGACTTGTAGCTCACCATGTTGCTTACCCCCAACAGTGTGCGACCTGTAGCACGGAAAATTAAAACTTACGTGGAGGAGCTTGATGGCATCCTCCTTAACTAACCAAATCAACTCTTACAACCTTTCAATTTCTATTTTATTTCACTGTAGTACAGACCATCCATTTTGAGGGATGGGGAGATTTTCCTTTGGATCTTTGAGTCAATGATACGAGCAGAAGAAAATTACCACTATTACTACAGTACACTAGCCCTTTACTGGAAAAATGGCTTTAGAAAATATTGCCTTATGCCCCGCTGCGACAAGCCAAAAAATGTGTATCAAAAATTTTAAGTAAATTTTAATATGAAAGCTTAAAAAATTCATTGAAAAGAAATTTAAAAAAAATTCCTTTGCCTTTAACTGCAAGTGACACATCGATACAAGACCTCGGGGAGAAACTTTACAATGGTTTACAACCCTGGCAATATTGTGTCTCATCAATCATGGTGAATTGGTCACCAAACAAGATTCTAAAAAAAGATTAAGGATTTCTGTAACAAAACACAAACCAAACTACAATCTGCAACCAATCCCATCATTGATACTACTTGAAATGTTTGGTACACACAAGCCAACAGAATTCCTTCGAGGCACACTTGTTTTCTCTGCACGTATGGGACAGATGTCTATGTCCTTGTATGATAGCCACGATGCATCCCTTCGGCCTGATTGGAACCATTCTCTCTATTACTTTTTGGGACATTACCGACAGAAATAAATGACTCTTTAAGAATATAAATGAGACAAAAATTCAATAAACCCGGTGAGGCAGAAATTGCTTCCAGAAACCGAGTTCACCTTTTACCCTCAACACAGTCTGACCTTGCACAGTGATAAAGAGAGCATCCTGTAATACATAGCCTGGCATATTCTCTGTCCTGTCCTTGACAAAGTTTGAGGTAAGGATTTCTTCAATAATCTTGATTGCCCACAAATATTGAGCTAAAAAGATAAGTCTGCTCAAATGGACCAAAGAGACTAGTATCCTCATTAAAAAAAACTACATGTAGCAGTGTTCTGACCTCAATCACAAAGCGTTTATGACTTCATGAGTTAACATTCTGTTGGAAAAGGGTGGGGGGAAAAATCCACATCTCAGACTTAATCTACTATGTTTACTGCCTTTGTGCAGAGTGATACAGTGCCTGTTCTATTATTCAAAGCAGGCTGTTACATCCCAAAATCTTTTAAGAAACATCAAATTGTTTTTCAATAAGCATCTGGGATCAGATTGATACACAGTAGAGTGCACCCATAATCATCAGAGAGCTGATCGAATTTACTCCATTTTGGCATGATGGAAGTCAATTGGATTGGAGCATCGATGTTGATAGGAGGGGAGGGGAGGGAAAAGGGAGGGGATAGCACAGAGAAGATAAGAGAAATGTTGTGTGACCTGTGACGAGTTTGTATTGGGGAGGGAGGGAAGACAGGACAAGGAACAACATTTGGGTAGAAGTGCGCAAAATTGAAAAGAGTATGGAAATGTGAAAGACAAGCATCAGCTGGATGAGGGAGAGAGGTAGAAGACAAGGAAGGTAGCTGCAGTGGAATATGAGGAAGTACAAAGGTTGAGAAGGAATGTAAGTGTAGATGAGCTGAGCGAAAATAGTGGGAGGATGGACAAGGCTACAGGGTGGCCAACTGTGGCAAAGGCTACAGGGTGGCCAACTATCAGAAGAGAGACATCATAGATAGATAGATAGATGGTTTATTGCAAAACAATTGCATCAGTGACAGTGTATGGCAATGTATATACAACAAAAGGTACAGCAAGAAGTGGTGAGGAAAGTGAAGGGAATTAGATAAAGAGGAAAAAAACTCATGTATACCAGTATATGTTCAGTAGGTATTGGGAGCAAATAAATCAGAAAATTGGATGATACACAATTCATGTGAATAGACATAAAAAATAATTTAAAAAAAGACTCAACTTTGTGGCTGAACATTGTGTGCCTTGAAGAGACATAAGTGATGCAATGCTATAAAAATGGTCTATTGATGTTCCTACTTGCTCTATGAAGTTTTATGACATGCCTTAGGGCAAGAAAAGTGACACTACTACTGTTCCACATGCTCCTTCACTCTTGGGTATCCTGTTGAGTACTGGCATGCATCAGAACTCCTTTCAAGCGTAGAAAAGAAGTTACCATAAAGTAAGGCTTCAGCAACATAACAACTAACTTGCTGTAATGCAATAACTGTAATTCCCAATATTCCTCACCATCAATAATGCACTTCAAGATGCAAAGTGTACCAGGCAATTGTTGAGAGATGATTGTTTTTCAGAACATCTGGAGGACCTCAAGTTTAAATTCCCCAAACATCTAGTTACACATAAATGTGGTATCATTTACTTAACGACATCATTCCATCCATTCACCAATAAGCATGGTAAGAATATATGTGTACATAATCAAACAACTTGAGCATAATTCCCTAAAGGGAGTACTTGAGTATACATTAAGTGTTATTCCAAACAGGCAGCATGAGCAATCAAAACAAAATAATATAAAAGTCAAATCATCCAGGTTGCAAAAATCCCAGAGGTTGACTCATAACCATCGTATATGTAGATAGGCCAAGCAATTTCATTAGGTGTTTCTCAGAATCACAAAGCGTTGATTCTAATGTTCCTTCAACTTTGTCTCTGCTGCCTAACAGCATAACCAAGTAGGGACTTTTGGACAAAACGCTACTACAACTTTAAAGGCTTACATATGTAGTTTTTCCACATTCCACAAGGCATAAGTAAGTCCATATTCAAGTTCAAAATACTATCATATTGATAAATGAAGTATTGCAACTTCTTTCATCATGTTAAACTTCTGTTAAACTTTTTACACACAAAAAAGTTGAGTACAATACACGACAGGGCTGCCTCAGCCTTAGCATGGGTATCATTACTATCAACCTCTATGGTCAACAGCTAGTCTTTATTTTTCCTTGCTAGTCACTGATAACAAGAGAAAGGAATGAGCCTGTGGATAACTACAGAGGATGGTACCCATGCTACCTCAGCCTCCTTCAAATACACGTGATAAATGGAACACATGTTATGATTTGGTTATGGCACTGAACACAGAGGCCACAGGGTGAGTGTTTACAAACAGCCTTCAAGGTGGAAGGCGTTTTAGATAAGAAGGGGTGTTTTATCATTTGTTTGACACAGGGATTAGCTCCAACGAGATTAGGCTGCTTTGCTAGGGCACGGCAATTGGGGCCACCTCGCTGACGAATGGTTTCGCCAGCCGCGCTGATTGATCACCCGCGTTCCACCTGTGGGGCATAACCCACCACGATCGCCCATGTTAAAAGGGCGCAGCCAAAGGACAAGCGTGATAGAGGTCATCCCTATCAACTCTACGCATGGCTGCCGAAATATGAGCCTGCATAATTGATCCAGAAACTCTTGCCGTAATTTACGTCTATGCAAATATGATTTGTGCCGTTTCCATGCAGATGGTCTGCAACAAAAGCGACCAGATTTTCTGGTGGCGCTTGTCAGGACGGCACTCGCGGAAGATGCTAAATATTAGGTCCGAGCCTTCTAAAAGAGATGGCCCTGTCAGATCATCCATGTCACAAAGGTCGCAATCTCATTGCCGACGCTCCCTGGCCCATAATTACCTGTGCACGGGTCAGCCACCTCTGCAGATAGCAGTAGAGGCGCATCTATTCTGGGACTAAAATGCATACATTTGTTACAGAATGGCACCTTCCAGTTCTAACATAAAGGAGGACCTTGTTTTGCACAGCAGGGTTAAAGCATGGCAAACAAGCTTGATGTGTTCTTGAAATCTTACACTTGTAACCATGGACAGGAAGCTATCCTTTTTTGATCCTTTTTCTAAAGGTTGCAGCATGTTGTTTTATTTCAATTGGAAGATCGCCCAACACATTTTATGTCTTCAGCACACATTGGTTCATTTGTCAAACTAAAAAATATATATTAAAGATCATACTGGTGAGTCAGAAAAGATAAAAAGATAAATGTCATCGACTCAGGTAAAGGACTGTAGTTCAAGGTTGATGTACACAATGAGTAACTGTAGGTCTACAACAATGCCATCCAAATTACCTCTGACTCTGACAATTGGACATAAAAACTACTGATCAACCCTTCATTAGTTATAACGAACTTGACAAGCCCCCCTGTGAGTTGTGATTTGTGTCTATTTAACCAGGACTGAATACTCGATGATTTGATAATGTTTGTTAACTTCACTTCATCAGTCGTCCTTTTGTTTACCCCAATCAATGAAGTTCTCTGTGGCCTCTTACTCATCGAGTCATAGTTGTGAAATACCAGACAGTTGTCGACATCATTGTTTTTGTTCAAGTTGAAAAGACAAATGAGTTCAAGTATTACACAGAAGTTGAAAGTATCTCTAAAAAAAAAGTCTTGCAAAACAAGTGGTGCTTTAAAAAAACACAGCTGGTGAATGATTTTACCAATACCTGTAAGTTTGGTTTCTGGTTATAGGCCTTTGTGTTGTATTGACATCATTCAATAATCAATATTTAATGTCTTACAAGTCCTCTTTGAGCATGACATATAGTCAATCCTTATCTCGATTGGTACTTATTTTTGCAGAGAGCTTAGTAGGGAGAATGTTGAATACAGCCTGGGTAAGTTGTGTCCAAAGTCACGACTATTTTCCCTGATGCCTATACACAGCTTTCTTCTGTGTCCTTTTCCAATGACTTGCCCTACCTCCCTGTGCCCCCTTTCAGTCATGCCTGCGGATGTTAAATACCTTGTCCCAATGGTCAACTTCAAGCAAAATTCAATTCGACGTGCACAGGCCAATTCTAAGGGGTTGAAAGGGTTTTCAACAGACTCCTTTGACCCGAAAACAACATTCCTGGCACTTAGCATAGTCTGGAAACCTAGAATCTGCTAAAGGCTTTGCCCCGCAGATTCCCCTGCGGGAACCCAGAGTGATGTACAGCTCAGTGTAGTGCGTACAACCCTTTTCTTCAAATCCTGGATTCACCGGTAACCTGGCATCTGTGAAATGAACTAGAAGTTGGTAAATCCCTGCCGCTGCTGACGGCAGCAGTGAGAAGACCGGTGGCTGATAGTGTGTGACAGGCCCATCTGCCTGTTGCTGACATCTGTAGCCATTAACCTGGACGACCCTTCCTCGGGGAACGGCCCACAGGAAGGGAGAAATGGGCGAGCACGCTGAAGTCCCCGGTTCTGCTGAAATCTACATAATGACATTGTCGTTTGTTTTGTCAGAACACAAATGAGTACTGTCAGTGAAAAGTAAAGTGGATTTTGCTCTAATGCTATTACAGGCGCAGCTTTCAGGGAGGGAGAGCTGGGATGTTCACAAAGACTATTTTTGAGTCACGTCTTTTTTTCGTGGGTGTTTGCCAATAAATGATGACTTTGGACAATTTCCATAAGAATTACATGACTTATGTATAAAGTGCAAATTTGAATGAAATATCAGCTGCGAAAATGCAAGGTAAACAGTAACTTTCTAATGAGTCATGAAGCTGTAAGTGTATAGGTTCATCAAAACTGGATCTGAAATATATTTCTGTACAAGTGAAAACATACATGTACCTATAACATCTCTTCTTTTCTACAACCCAAGATACAGGTACATGGAGAGTGTAGTATACAAAAAATGTATTGTTTAGAGCAATGACAAAAGAAATATCCTATGTCTGATGGTAGTAAATGGAGTTATTTTCCATATGTATGGTAGATGAAAGTGTGGCACTCATTAATGTGTTAGATCTGGTTTGTGCTTCTTTGTCTATCACAAGTTGTCTTTATCATCTGACATGTCTTCTTACCTATTGAAATCTAAGCAAAGGGTTTCAAAACAATTAATACAGCTTCATCGTTTAAGGTCCTGACTTTTCAATTGTTTACATACAATGCAAAAACACTTCAATCCACCAGGAATCTACACAGACATCAACTTATCACCACCTGTCCCTACAGGTCAGCCCACCTGTTGCAGACAGGTGTATCTGTAGTTCAGTCAATTACTCCCAAATCAGGACTAATCGCAACTAATTATGCAAACCAATGCCCGGTATCAACAAGCCATTGACTGAGCGCTGGCGAGGCAGGTGATTAATGGTGTTGGTGAGGGTTTGAAAGCATTCACATTACCCAGTATTTGTCAAAACATGATCTGGCTCCAGCCCAAGTTGACATACATTTAGAAATCTGGGGTATGTCACACAATGGGACAGAGGGTCATGTATTCAGGCATTGTTTACGTGACATGATGTCTGTCCTCTTGTCGCCTTTGTCTTTTTTTAACCAGAAAAGGAAACTTCTGAAACAATAGCTAATGAATGATTTAACAACATTATTACTGTTGATGTCAAGTTCAATATGAACTGTCAAAGCCATTTGTGATTTTACAAAATTAACATATTAAACAATGCTAGCATGAGCATCGTATATAGTGTAGAATAAAGAAAATATTGCTTTCTTTATTTCCCCGTATTATTACTGTAAACAGATAAGGCTGTGAAACAAAGGACTGTATAAAATATTACAAGTTTTCTTTGTGTTGACAAACCCATATTGTCTAATGTTTATGTGTTTCCATGTTTGGTAGTAAACACATTATTTACAATACTGTTTCAACATGCTATCATCTATCATTGTGTCATGCTTGAGGTAAAAGATGACACAGAAAAATAACTGATGCAACTACCATTAAAATATCAGAATTGATTTTATGGGCACAGGCTTACTGCCTAGTCAATTGTATTTTTTCCACGGCGTGCATCCGCACCTGCATTTGCCCATTATTCTTAAATTGGTTATTAACACCCAATTGCCGGATGTGCCACCTTATCATAATATTGTTGTATGAATGTACACAGATTCCCTCAACCGTTCATCCCAGGATAACAATGCTGTAGGTCTCCTGGCATTTCCCCAGCCATGAATATAAGGAAAGATGTGCTGTTCCGTCACGATGATGGACAACCCGAATGTTTACAGCAGGACTATATACAAGTCCTGTCAGCCATCCATCCAGCGCAAACAATGGAGAAAGTCTCCTGGCATTTTCACCGACATGAATATAAAAAATCCCATCAGCCTCCTGCGATGCCAAACAATGGAGGCTCTCCCAAGACACTGGGTATGGGTGTGTTTTAAGGTGCATCTTTGTCATTCATTTATTAGAGCCAATCATGGAGCTAATGTCCTCTTCCTTTGTCGCACATGTACCCAACCCTAAGAATTATGCGATCTTAATGAAGGTAATAAAACTTCATTACTAAAGGCAGGTGCAATTGTTTGGCACCATTGAAATCCAGTTAGAACTCTTTGATGTTATGAATACATTATACAAGTGCAAGCCCTTGGGGAAGGCACCCAAAATTTGTACACTTTCGCTTTTCAAAAGCAATCTGATTTCTTCATACGGCTCCAGATGATACCCCCGGCCCCGTTTGTTACTTAACCTCAAAATAATCAAATAAATAGCAGGGATTCAAATTATGAGATATGCAATGCAAAAACTGTCGGAAACTTGTCCATAAGTGAATCAAATTTCTGGTTCTTCTGTGATTTCACACAATACACAAAGAATGAGCTGTAAAGTGTGTAACAGTTCGTGTAAATATCTTACAATTTCATACACAGTTGCAATGTGCAAAACACTGTATCAACTCTAACTTATGTATGGATAACCTTTGCAAGTACACATACATGATATATGATACCTATGTCCAGAGCAACAATCCTTTGAAAACTTGGTTACAGGGTTACTGGCAAAGTCATCCAACATTAGAAAGATGATAAAAAGTTGGTTTTGAAAGGCTGTCTAAAGTATGAAAAGAAGAAACTACAACTGAGATTTTCTTATGTTGAGAATAAAGACTACGACTGACTTTGCCATGTAGTACACACCCCATGAATGTACCATATGAATGGAACATGTATCTAATGATCCAGTGACAATTTTGGTCTAGTTCAGATAGGAGGTTAGGTGGTCTCAACTTTCAGAATGGATTTCTCCCTAAACCATTTAGGAGAAGATAGTAGCTGATATGAATTCCAAGAAAATCTCACTGCCATATTGAACTTGGCATGGTCAAAAACAATGTATCAATGTTACACAAAAATGTGGATGTAACAATCTGTTAATGTAATAATAATAATATAATTACATTTAAAGTCCATTCTACTTAGATAAGTGTATCTTACAGTATTGGTAAAATACATAATGATTGTACATATGTGTACATTCTTTTGGTAGTTTAGAACAACAAGAACTGAAAGAAATATAAATACTTGTTTCTTACCTTTCTCTGCCAGCTGAACTAAGAACAACCGTTTGTGTTCTTTTGGCTTGGTGATGTGTGCAGGAATGTACGGGTACTAGAATAAAGCAAAACACATGTAGACACAAATAATAGCATGTTCACAAATTACATCATTACATGCATGTGGCAGTTACATCAATTGGAAACCTGTGCATACTCCTAACTTCTGCTGCATGATATATTGGACATTTAGGGATGCAATATCTTTGTAAACATTGTAACTCTGTCACTCTCAGTTCTACATCACAACGCTAGCGCGGGAGTACTCAGAAATGATATTAGACAAATGTGAAGTTATGGACAACAAGTATCAAGTAGAAACTAATAAATATTTTCCTGTCCATGCCTTCTCAGTAAATTTTCATGTGCATGATGTGAACAAGTTTTGCTACTTGGCAGGATATATCACAGAGACTGCTGCTGCATAATACTGTACTGCTCCATATGAGAAGCATTAATTTTGTTGTTACCATCTTGGCTGATAACCATGGTATAATTACCTGTATGATCACATAAGGAATGGCTCTTGTAATTATTCTGACATTACAATCCTTTCTGTCTCCTGAAGGCATACACACTTAGATTGTATCTTTCCAGGTACAATGCACAATGTTTTGTTTATACACTTCGCTTAGGCCACACCAATTCAATCTGTTGGTTTACAAAAACAATACCAAACTGGAAGCTCAAAAAATTCATGCCTTGGTGCAGTCAGTTCCAGGGAGTGACTATGGTCAAATTTTTCCAAGCCTTGTTTTTAGCTTGTCCTCTTGCCTAATTTCCATCTTTACAATCGGTGTATCGGTGAATCAAGAATATAAATTGGCAGGGTTCGACAAGTCCACTAGCCCGATTGTCCTGGGCAAGTGAAAGTGCCCTTCAGACAAGTACATGTCCTACCCCACGGGCAAGTAAGATTTTTCCATGGGTGAGACTTTGATATACCCGTTACTCTTAACAGTCATGGCATCAAGCATCCAGGTCAGCACAGAAAAATCGAGTCAAAAAGAATAAAAGAATTCCATTCCTGGAAGTGGAAATACATAGAAAAGTGTAGCTAAAATTTTGAGCAGGTGAAAATTTGTTTTGGGCCAGTCAATCGTTTTAAATGATAGGACAAGTGAATCTTAGAAAACTTGTCCAACCATGACTGGTGTGTCCTTATATATGATACTTGTCAATCTTGGTGTAGGACTTACTTGTGGGGGTTCAAAGTTGGGTCTCCACCAGTTGCCGATACAGTCCTCTATGACCCAGTCCTGTTGGACACCATCCTGTCGCCCGAGGATCTACACATCAACAAAACAAAACAAACCCTCAAGGTCATCATCTTAGCATATCAATAAAAATAATGATAATGGATTTGTTGTAATATATGTACAGCATATATATGATTCATCATTTGAATGGATTGTTCAAGTTCAAGTAAACAAATAGAAGGAAAGAATATCCATAGCCATTGAAAAGAACAACACAACTATGAATAGTCTGACATATTATCATATATTGAAAAATCTGCGCATTGTGTAAGATTGCGCATTGTGTAGCTGATGTGATACACTTTGGGTTTGACATCCCAGGTTCTTCCGAGATGAAACTTCTGTTACTTGTAGTGAATGACAGGGATTGTTTTCAAATAACACATTGTCACCCAACAAGACCTAACTGTCACTGATTTAGTTGGAGTTCATGAAAAAATGCTGACAGGTGGAAATATCAGAGTGAAGTATGGTGTTGGAGGAGTTGAGGGGCTAGATCTTTCTTGTTCAACAAAACAAGTGGCAGCCTTGACAACAGAGGCTGTGAAATGGTTATCTATTTTGCAGTGAATCTAAGTTATTCTAACCAGCCTAAGGCCATAGAAAACATAGGGATTGGTCCTGGTAATATAATTCCATATCTTGATAAAGGGAAATGTCAACTACATGTATCTACAGTAGAAAATACACAATTGTACAAGTACAATCTGGTCCAAAAATGCCAGATGATGTAACAGTAGTGTTCACAACACTCTGATGATGGAGAAAGAAATGAGCAGGGAAGCTGTAGCTCCGTATCACTCGTGTGATTGCTGGAGAGACTGAAGGCTCGTTTAATGAACAATTTGAGCATTAAACTTCAATGATTCAGACAGCATTTCAACTGAAACATGAAATTGAAGTTCTGATGGAGAGTATTGGCAAGTGTCATTAAAACAGCTTCAATCACAAATTTCCATGCACTTTCAATCAAGCATTGATCTCACGAGTGCAGGGAATATTTCACGTCATGTTACAAGTCCTGAATTTCAACTTCTGTCACCAGCACTGCAAACATGCAGCAACATGTGTGCTGCAAAAGAACTAAGGTACTTTGTGCAAACATCTTAACTCTTACACTATTGATACCTACTGTACAGCACCGAATACAAATTTGATGCATGCGGAAACACTTTGCATAGAGAGAGTTAAAAATTTAAAGACAGAAGCCTGCTACCTACAGGTTATTGATAAATCATGGTATCACCTGCAGGCAAGAGTTGGCCTACTTAGACTTGTCATATTCCACCCCCATAAATTCCCCGTCCTGCCGTTTGCACTAATGCAGTAACAAACATGACAAATTTCCGTATCAAACTTGATGAACAAACCATAAGCATTGCCGCGGGCGCCGAGACATGCGACTACAGATGCTGTGTACAAGAAAACCCCGGGGCCTTTTGCTGACGTCTTTTCCCAATCCTGACATATCTTTTCCTCTTATCTAATCCGTTTCATACAGCTGACTCGAATCAGCACTGACAGATTGGTAAATAAAACAGTAAAGGTTTCAACGGCGGGAAAGATCTGTCTAGAGGCACGCAGGTAAAGCAAAGGGAACACTGCTGGGGGTTCTGGTCCCAGGCTGCAGAGCAGGGCAAGATAACTGCTGTAGGTAATCCCAGATCTAGCTGTAATCAGGGAGGAAACACATTCCTCTCCTGTTTTAATTCCAGACCTGCTGCAAGGAGCCTGTTAATCACTGCTGACATGTTACTGCAGCTTGGGGGTTTCTTTTCATATGCCACTTCAACACACCGGCATGTTGATAAAGACATTAGGAATGCAACTGTACTACGAGAGATCAACACTCCTCTAAAATTGGACAGGTGTACTATACACTTATTAATTAGGTGTGCGACTTGTTGAACAAGATCTTTGGTACTTTCTGAAACCTTCAAATCAACGAACTGTTTTAATCATGGCAGTCATGATGTAGAAAAATACAAGTAAAACAAGTTCTAAATACAATCCATATTAGCACTCTACAAAGTTCTTAATCATTATTTTTGCTATTATTTTTGCTACAACAAAAGTCAACACTGGTCTGACGTACTTTGAATCTATTGCAAAATTTTGATTGCTTTAAATTAAAATAAAGGGAAGCTGCAAGACTGAAGACACTATGTCCATGATAAATGTGATGAATGCAAATAGGACAGAGTTATTAACAGGGACAAGACAAAGCAAAATGGAGAAAATGTTAATCTTAATATCTTGATATCTTCTACCCAGTCTGGTACAGGTATGTTGCCTAACTAATTGCCAATTCTAATGAATAATTGATATGCGACGGAAATCATACAAAAAGAAAAGGTATCTATTCCATTTCTGTGTGGATTCTTCAGGGAGGCATCAAAAGAACACTGTTGATTTTGATCTATCGTTAGCCAGAGGAAGAAATCCAAATAGGATTGTCATATTCTACAGACAAAACATGCATCATTACTCTACAAAGTTCTCAGATAGGGTCAAGAGAACTTCTATCAATTATTAAATCTTGCACAGGGCCTTTCTTCTTCAAGGGAAAGACGTGATGATGTGGCTGATACATGCATGTCCTCTCTCTAATACTACATAACCCCGAGGCTCTATCTCAAACAACTTATGCAAAGAAAAGAGAGCCCGGGTTGGCATGGTTTGAGCAATACCTTCAAACATTTGCAGAATTTGGATTCTACAGAGAGCCTGAGGGGATGTTGTAAGTCACATCTACACTGAACTGGGTCTTGTGGGAGGGAGACTGTGTCCATGTGAATTCATGAGCATATAAACCTGTCACCACACAGAATCAATTCTACAGCAATATGACCGCATCATGTGTTTACAGGTGGAATATCCACAAACAGAAATAGACCTGAGGTTGAGTTGTCATCCGAAAGGGCAGACATTACTTGAAGTGACAATGTTTGGCAGCGGAACTTAACTCTCATATGTGGGTGGGATGATGTGTTTTTGGCTGGTGTGAGGTAACTGCATTTGATGACATATCTAAAGGTACGTATGACAAATCAATTCCAACCCACATCTGTAAATGGATTCAGGATGGAGGAGAGAACAGTTTCACTGCAGAACTTTTCTCTTCTGTGGTTGGTGCAATTTAAAAGTTATCCTGTTGCACTGTGTATCAATGTGAAATTGAAAAATATGTTGTATGGTGTTGTGTTTAGAAAAGAATCTGTAAAAAAAAAAAAAAAAAGTTAAGAACTACAACTAATAACCAACACAATAATTTTCTTTTGTTTGTTAGAATCTAGCACATTATCATAATACCATATACAACTTCCTGACGGTGCATTTTTTCCAGACTACTGGTAGATCCATTCAAATCACAACCAGTTTCACCATAATGTCAACAATGTCCACAATACCTTCCATTTGTCAAGAGTTGGACTTTTCCAACAATGCCAGATGTTACAATATGTGGGAACCCCTAGGGTGTCAGACAGACAGCATGACTGGAAAACCAAACCACCAATTTTCATGGTCTAGCAATGCTACATGATGTAGTATCTTTCGGAGTCAGCCAGCTCCTATCACTTACTATATCATATCACTGAGCACAAACAGTGCACAAATCTACTTACTGAAGTCTCATGTTAGTTCCCAATTAAATCTCCTGGTACAAACTGTGCCAAAAATTAAAGGAATACAGTATTCTTCTACAGTAGATTCATAATGTACCCAGTCACCTGTGTTTGGGGCAGAGCATTATTCACTCCATCCCAGATGTCTACAAACAAAGTGGTGCTACAGCAAAAATTATCCAAAAGTATAAGAAACAAATCCTGACTAATTTGTAGCTTCCTCCTTTTCTATGGGAGAGTTTATCTTCCCGTTAATGGGATATAATGAGGGTCCCACGTGAGATGATTACAGCTTCTAAAGTCCCAGAGACAAAGGAGAGGACGACCTTTACGACCACAGTTAACATTACAGCATAACTACCTCCCTGTCGGGGGAACGACAATAAAGCACTACCAAAGTCAAACAGCCCCAGTTGGTGCAGAGGCAAGCAGATGAAAGGCAGCAGACATTTAACCGTCTTGTTCACTTGGGCCTGTTGGAAGGCAAAATGGATGGGGGTGTCCAAATCGGCAGCTGGGGTCCGTGGTGCCGCAGGCCTGCAGGCGCAAACGCGCTCGTGAAAAACGGCAGCCGTGGCCCAAATCCACATCTCGGCACACCTGATACGGAAGGGTCTGTCTGAAATGGATGGCGCAGGCTGACATTGACTCAGTGCTGGCTCCGTAATGCCCTCTGCATACATTATTTTGGGTGGAGATAAATCGCTCTGAGGTGTGCACAGCACTGAGCCAATACAAACTTGACAGTTTTCTTGTCTGTACCTGTTACACTGGCTCCAAATAGATGGTAAATTCCTGCAAGGTGCTTTGTCTGACATGTTAAACTAATGCTTCCTTCTACAGAACTGCAATGGCAAGAGACTACTTAGGTGATAACATGGACGTTGAAACATTCATCTTTCCTGAGAAGTGGTCAGTGGTTAAAACACTGAGCATACGATTAGTTTGTAGAGAAGCACATCAAAGAGGCGAGAAGAGTCTTATGTTCCTATGTTCAAAGGTTCCTATGGCTAGAAAAACTAAAAGGTCTTGCTCTGCCATAGCATTGCAAATGAACAGAGAGATGCTCCCAAAACATTTCTGAAACTGCTGTCAGTTTTTCAAAACTTTCTCGGCTGATATAATGTCTGAAATTGCATGTCTTTGTCTGACTAGCAATGATATCAATACTATTGGATTAGAAATGACAAAAATGTGTTACAGGTAACTCTTGTTAATCCAAAAAAATTATCTGCAAGTATGTTTGTTCATGGCAATTTTTTTGTTATAGCATTCTAGTTTTCTACACATTTAGCACTTCATGTGACAAAGCGTGAAGATAAAATGCTCATGTTCCAGATAACCAGTACATCTACACAACAGAAGTGCATTAAGCCATTCCTGGTGCTTTATCTGCAACAAAATGGCCATCACAGGCTGTAACAGATACACAAATGTATTCTACAGCTTGGCTATCTTCCACACGCAATGTCCAGTGTCCTAGGTTGTCCATTTACCCCTCTGCCATGGGTGCTTTAAGTGTCAAAGATAAAACCCTATCTCCGTAATAAATCTGTAGCCAAGCAGAAAAGCTATAATGTCGTGTAATGTGTCTTGCCAATAAAGTTTGCACCCAGAAACTTGTTAACGTAGCAATCAAATGATCTTATACCTTGTTTTTATTTGATGTAAATCAAGAAGAATCAGTTGGAACATTCCTAGAATCTTGTTCAGCAGTTGTAAATGAGCAAATCTTCGAACACTAAGTAAGCTTTACGTTGTCGCTAGCTGGAGCTCATGTACTGAATATGAAGTATGCCACACTCTCAAAATGCCATAAATTCTCCTGTCAGAATGAATAATCTGGTGAGGCAAAGTATCCTCCTTTTACACATTTTCTCTGAAATACCACGTCCTTGGAGAGCAATTGAACATCAGTCTGTACTGATAGAAATCTTTATCTGAGTTTATCTTTACGACAACACAAGTTATTATGACTTTAATAAAACCATTCAGCAGCTCCATTTTGTGCCACACGCTGGGCGCCGATTTACATACGGGTACACGAGGACTACGGTAAAGCATTAATGGACATGCTCTTAAGTCCATGGGAAAAACTGGACAGGGTTTCTGCAGTTAAGGGCAGGCACTGACCCCCCATTACGGAGTTAGGGCAGATAGGGAGTATTTCATAGCGGCAATCAAGGTTTCAGAATTGAGAGGTCAACACTTGGCGACAGAGGCACAGGATTTGTCTGTGTTGTGGGTACAACAGAACACTTAGTGGTGTACTGCCGGAGGGATCCCATGTGGATATGTATGTGGAAATGGGTCCTGTTAATGCCACTGGGTAGTGGGTGGGCAAAGGTCAACCACCACTTGGCATCTGGCTTCCTGTGGCTTGTAATTGTCAGGATTGTCATCAAAAGTCTGCTTAGCAATTCTGTCAAAAAACTTTTGGACTCTTTTCTTCATACAAGGCTACTTGCAACTGGAATGTTATAAACCTTACTTATTTACTTTATAAACCTATGAAGAATTTTCTGTATCATCTTTATGAACCAATATAGATACAGACATGTAGCATTACCTACTGGTAGTTGTATTACATTTACAGTACTTTCAAAACCTAAGATATGGTTTTAAATATATCTGACCTATTATGTCTATTATTTTAAGATTTCTACCATCATAACCTTTCGTCAAATTAATGTCCAGCAAGTTGTTTCAACATAATAAAGAGCAGTAAAGTATGCAACCCAAACTTTGATTAACTGCCTGCAACAAAATCTCACTATAGATGTCCACTATTTCATTGTTTGCCCTCAGATTTGTTTGACAACGTGCTAAAACAAAAGTTAGAAACAAAAGTAACATATGATCTGATACATGTACTTGATACTAGGTTGCACCATTCTACCTGTTCATAGAGTTATATGAGTGTCATACATCACCAAATTTGAAGTGCAATAGATCTATTCTATAGGCTTACAAAATTCCTGGTCTTGTTGATATGGTCAATCAGGGTCTGCCTAGCCCTGACCTGGGTGCTGAACCTGCAGTTGTGGATCAGGTGTGCCCGTTTCCTCGGGGGAGGGCACGGTTTGAGGTTCCTCCATGTGGAACAATAAGCATGTTAGGCACAGGGCACCCCGCAGACCATAACAAAACACACCATAACATTGTACCATGACTGTTTAATCAAGCATTCTTTCATATGGAGAATATTTGGGCATGAATTAGCATTTAAAGACACATCAGACAAGAAGCTCATTGTAGATACACAAAACAAACAGAATTTTTGCGGTAGAACAATGAGAGTCGATGAACACGCAAACGCTGGTGAGTCATAGACTCTAAGTTAGCCAACCTCTCCTTCAGAGTCAAATAAAATTCTAAATGAACTACCGTACCTCTAAAATACAAAAAAAACTGCAATATGAACCAGCCATTGAACAGAAGGGCATATTACCTTGGGAGCTGTAATGCAATACATATATATTTGAAAAGTCGTAAAAAGTAGCAACATGTTACCAAGGGTTCCATGTTATACAGTTACTAAGTTACAAAACGTGACATTAAATTTTAAAAGTTTATTTGTGCCATTGTCACAAAGAAATTACAGTGTAGTAAGTTTGGCCTCTAAAATGATCATTCATCATAAAAAGCAACACTCTCAGCTGTACCTTCTAAACTTTGACTTTTCTGCTAGACTGTGATAGCAGTAAGTTACAGCCATGGCCCAACTTTGTGATAAAGTAACAGAAGTGCAGAGAGATATATCATGCACAAGTCTCACTACACAATAATGTACAAATGGAAAAGAGTGACTAGGAGAGCTGGCTATATCCAAACACATGTAAAAATCTGTTCCAGTGTGTTTGAAGTAGTTCTACCATCAGGCCGCACCAAGGTTAGGTCTCCCCTGGGCCAACACCAGGTGCTGATGTCATCTTTAGACAGCACAATGGCACCATCTACTACCAACAGGGACTCTGCCATTACCATGTTAAAGGCCTGGACCCCCTACTGCTACTGCACTGTACTATACATGAGTCAGTGTTCACTGCTTTAAAGCAGAACAAAGAATCAAAACTGCATGTAACCTTCTATTGATATAAACGAATCAGCTGTATATGTTCCAAATCAAGGAAAATTGTACAAGTGAAAAAAGTGAACACAAAGTAAATGTTGGAATCATATATAAAAAATTGTTTGTATTTATCTTATATTTTAACTAGATAAAAACATTTACAATTTCAATAAATGTAGATGGAATGTGCGGGTGATACAGAGAACAATATGATCGATATGTGTCTTTCCCTGTCTAGTTTGAAACATTTACTATCGAAATATTCGTGTACGATAATAAAGACCCATGATGTCCATAAACTGTATACAAATGAACATTTTTGTTTTGCTGATAGAGATACTACCTCCACATGCATCTTTTTTCTTGGCAAAGAGAAAAAAAAGACAACAAAATAAAATTGATACATGAATGCTATTCTACAAGTTAAGACTTTTACATCATGGTCACATACAAACCCACATGATAAAACCTTGCAACTTGAAATCTTCCTAGGACAGGACAACTTTAGTATGTTGTCAATAAATAAGCCAAACTTTGTGCTGACTCTAAACAGCACATCAGGATCAGGTGTGAGCGAACCCCAGGGGGAGACCCAACACGACCATGCTCCTTGAAGTGGAACATTAACTGTGTTAACACATTGGCTCCCCGCGAGCCCGGTCCGTACCAACACACAGCCTCAACATCAACGTTACGCCGGCACTCCCGACGGGTAGGAAGTTGCCTCACTTGTTGCATTAATGAGCTTGGCAGACAACTAAATCCGCAGGGGTGGCGAGAGTGGGAGCCACCATTACCAGAGTTTTAATTCCTTGTCATTAACTCAGCATGCTTCATTTCGACATTAGATTTGGGTTATCTCAATCTCTTTAGATTTGCTTCCTGACATTCAAAACAAATTTCCTACCACATTGGAGGGAAACCTGGGCTCAGCTGGACAATCATAAAGGTGTGGCGAATGCTGTAATTGGATGAAATGCAGAAAATTTGATGTTCATTTTCTAGTATCCAAACTTATTACAAATGCATGTTGCTTAAGTTATAACATATCTTGGGTCATACTGAAGAAAAAAAAGGTAAAAAAGGAGTGAAATACGTGATTATGTGCTTCCTGGCGGAGGCATTTTATTAGAGCGGCACAGGGCATCAGGGTCAGATCTGCCTTTTACTTACCGCACCTATATCCTGAGAAACCCAGGTGGCCAGGGGTGTTTATCAGATACAATCAAACAGCCGCGCTCTGAGGAGACAGCTGGGAATTCTGGACCAGAGGTGCCATAAAACATAACCAAACTAGACCCATCATGTGTAAATCCCTCCCTGTAGAATCCCGCCCAGCCTACATGAATACAGCGATGCGCCCAGCAGTTTGGGTTAGAATGCATCAAGCTATGGCCATCTGCCACCACGTTTCCCTCCCTACTTGGTGTCTCTAGATTTTGCATCCTGAAGAAGATGTCTACATGTTCACCACGAGGGGTGCTCCTGTACCACACCATGGTAAAGTTAATGCCAGCATTTATGGGTCCATAAAGACGATTGACTTGGTTATTGTAGTGAATGAGAGAACAGCTGGTGGCTCCAGGCTCGTGGGCAGTAGGGGTCAGATGGCTAGTTAGCACCCCGGCCAGGTCCCATGATGCCGAGGGGAAAAAACCCGGCCGGCCTATTATAACTGGGCCAGTAATGGTCCACCCCCCTGGAGTGACCACTAAATGCACCATATCGCCGGCATTCAGGACCTTTGTCTGTGCCGCCAAAAAACCTTTTATTACTCAGTGAGGTGTGGAAGGGAAAATGTGGGGTCTGCCGACACTGACAACAGCACAAGGTCGTACGACTGGCCAAGGTGACGGCTAAAACTTTTAACGATGCTCCCTGCTAGTTTTACTTTTAGGGGTGTAAAACTACCCTGTAGAGGTCTACAAACTGCAAATTGGTATGACGCTATCAAACTTTACCGAGCGATGCTTTAGTAGACGAGATATCTACACCACTGGCAAATTAAAATGTCACATTTACTTTACTTACTCAGATTATTGAGACTGTCAAGACAATTTTTACATGGCTTCGATACTGCAAAAATATAAACATTAAGACTGGATGGTAGGCAGTTATTTTAATAGAGGTGGTAAACACACATGATTATCAAAGATGAGCAGAGTGCAAAACATGTATATATAAATGATTTCAGTTACCACTTGAGCTAGAACTTTTTGTGACCTTAGGAAAAAAACTACCGCAGGCTGTCTGCGTGTACCTCTCCATCTGGCCCGCTTCCTTGGACTGTCGACCTGACAAAACAAAGGTGTTTAGGAGGTAATGGGATGGGGTGTTTGCAGGTGATGCTGGCTGATGAATGACACAACCCCCGGTGCACAAATTGCACTCGTAGGAACACAAGCGAGTAATTTGGGGCAATTCCATCTGCTCATGCATAGAAAGTTAGGAAACCTCAATTTTCTCCTACCCATGATGAGTCCGGGGTGATTTATTCCACAAGCAAACAAGTCTGGGCCTCGCGAGACGGCAGCCAAATGTGGAAGCTCCAAAAGTGTCCGCTGTGATAGATGTCAAATGTGGAAAAGAGCGGTGGCGGGAATGGAGGTACGGGGATATTGGCACAGAATGGGAGCTCCGTGGTGTGGAATCGATCTACCTTGAAATGTCATCGCCTTGAATTCCGTCTCGCAATGTTACTTATTAATGAACTTGGGATTGCGAAGAAATGAATCCGTGACTTTGGCTACCACCAAGTCCGATACATCACGCCACAAAGCTGTCACTCTCAGAAACATTGTTTCCTGCAGGACCACGGAGAGGTTAGAAAACAACAGCACTGTATCGTTTCCTTCGTAATGATTAACGAACGAAGGATTCGCACAGACCCGGTGTCAGTGTCCACGGAGCCACTGTACCCAACCTGTGCCGCGTCGTCCGAGCATGGAACTGGGGTAATAACACACATCGATCATGGGAACACATTATCAGGATAGTAACCCCACTCCACACTCCTCTGTTTACTTATGAATGAACCTGGCACGAAGGAGAATTGGATCTGTAACCTCAGACGTGGAAGAATCAGAAGTGTCAAGAAAAGAGACACCACAAATGAATGGCTGGCTGCAAAGCTGTCTTTCTAATATAAACACAGGATATGCAAAAAGCAAATCAAGATCCATTCTTTTTCAAATGTATTTGAAGTTGCTCTGGAACACCAATTGATTGTAGACATTTGAAAGTCACCCATATGTATCATGGTTGACATACCTTTTCCGCAGTGTATGGATTTGTGTCTATGCTAATCTACCTTCCTACAACATACAATAGGCGCATGGGGTAATGACTTTTACCAAGGAACTTTGATGTTTGACATTTTCATAACAGGTCTTACTCTAGTGTATGGGTGTTCATATTCTGCTTGAAATGCAACAAAATACTGTTTTGAATATTGAAAATATTTACAGCAAAATATACATGCTGATGTCTAGGTGGACGTACGATATCTGAAATAAAGTTTTATTCAATAAATCTTGGGTAGAGAAGTAGTGACATACCACCACTAGTGGTCAAGCCTGCCAAGTTGGTGTGTCTTACTGCGACCTGTAAGTACCGGTGACGTTATTAAGGAAAACCTGCAAAACTCTTAAGAAGTCAATCTACGGCACTCAAGCTGTAATAAACTCTCCAAATGAGTCCTGACAGCCAAGTAATCAGGAACAACCTGTGCAATTTTCCCTACTTGCCAGTTCAAACAGAGAAGGAAGATTGCGCTGTGGAGTCTAATTAGAGGTTTAATCCCCTTCCCAGCCTCCTTCCATACGGTCCATGACATCTTCTCATTCACACAAGATGCAGAAATAGACATAGGGCTCAGATTGAACAAGTCTGTGATACTAATTAAAAAGGCAGCAAGGTTCATCTTAAGAAAGTTTTGCGAGCCAGTAAAGAAAAAAAAAGCGCCTCGTAAAAGGTGTAAAAAACTTGGGTTGCCAGTTTGTTGTGAGTTTGGCGCTAGAAGCTTGACAGAGGAAGTGCTTTCATGTTTACTACAAGCAGTTCAAGTCGCTGGAAGCTTGACAGAGAAAGTGCCTTCATGTTTACTACAAGCAGTTCGAGGTGGTCGTAAGAGCTGATGGAGGTGGGGTGGGGGGCAGTGTTTGAGTGATGGCGGCAACACCTGGTACGAAGGACCCATGAAATGAGCACTATAATCAGCGGTGCACTGCCGGAGCCCTCTCCTAACTGGGTGCCTTCAAGATGACAGCAGGACGGAGCCCATCATAAATACACCATCCAGGGGTGAAATGCCAATAGTCCTGACAAGTCTGCCCGCGGCGTAACTTATGGGAGGCGCTCCCCGTCCCATGATGGGACGGCGATGAGACGTCTGTTTCGGCACCAAATCAAATCACATGCTTGGCTTAACAGGAGAACAGAGGTCGCAGCCAATAGGGGGGTCAGGCACTCCTGCATCACAACCACCACATCATATTCATTGCTGCTCAACCGCTTTAACAAGCAATTTTCATGGTCGTGGGAGTCTATTTACTCATCTCTATTTACGGATATCCCGGTAAATGCAAGATGCCAGCACCCATCTCTTGCAAATGACTCCCAATCTGAAGGTGAGAGGGAATGGAGGAGCCTGCCCATATTGAGAAGAATAGCTGTAGTATAAATCTGATGCAGGAGTAATTCCCCCCCTTCACACTCTGACAAAGACAACCCCAGAATAGAAGCCCCGTCTACAGCACATTATCCATCATTTGTACATTATGCATAGGCCGGAGGAAGGTTCACAATGCCACATTATCAGCATTTGATTGAGGCAATTTTTTTTGGCCTTCATGCATTTCATAAAAATGTCAATTATCCTATATTATCAAGCAATACAAGCTATTGTTGCTTTGAATAAAAAGGTGAAAACTACATAATGGCAGAAATTACCTAGCTCTACAAAAAGGGCTTTTTGGCATAACTGAAAAAAATGGTAAAAAATGAACTTACATCCAATAAATAGATCAAATAAACTCATAGTGTACTTGTTACCCTTCTTCCTGTCCGTAATACAGCCAATATCTCTCCGTAACACAGACTAGCTAGAGAGAAATGACCGTGTTGAAAATTTCATGAGGTCTATTGTGGACAAAATTACTCTTCTGACACGTTCAACTGAGTGTATTTATCATTTGCTGGCCAAGGGCCCTAAAACTATATCACATGTGATAATATCACTGGGGTGGGCACTATGCATGACCGGTCAAGGCCCCAGTCATGAAGGGAAAACAAATCAGGACAAACCTTTCTGTTTTGAACTTTACCCACTACAACTGTATTTTGAAGGTACAGCATAGCACCCAATGGTGAGAGAGTTATCTATCACATCCCAAATTTCTCTATTTATAATTGATTGATACATTTTAAAACTCTCATTTCTATATTCCACAGCTTGGGAACTTCAAATTATACTTATCATTATACATTCTATCACAATACACGTATTTCAAACAATTTTGGCATTTTCATTTCTTCATTTCTTAAATGCCTTAGAAATACTTATCTTACATCATAAAAATCAAATATCAGTGAGATGGCATGGCATTTGCAGCACAATCTCAAAGGCCTAGTAAGAAAAATTACATCAACATTCAACATCAATTCAGTCATGAATATCCACAAGATAAATATGTAAAAAATTGTTAACATTTCTACTTGAATAAGGGAAGTCTTTAAGTTAAATAGTCTATGAACTACATGAACATTAGACATTTCTCATGGACATTATAGTAGCTACTTTGACTGAGCAACAGGCTAGGACAACTCTTTACTTCTGTTGAGTTCTGCCTACTCATGTAACCTTGAAGTACCAGCATGACATGACAGAGGGCTCTTACTTCTGAAAGATTCCTCGCCGTGTCACCGGCAACTTTATCTACCCTGATCCACACTGCGATAAGCCCAGGTTATAAACTGCTATGACATGAACTTGCAGAAACTGATAGGAATGGGCTGCATGTAAATGACTTCCCAAAAAGTCAATTTTCTCATTTGTCTCCAAATGTTGCTACATGTACTGCACAGTCCACATCTCTATTGTTTTAAAACAATATACTGTATAAAATGATCTTTACTACGATTCTCGAAGTCTACGCCCCCAAAAGTAAACAAAGTAGAAATAGAATTTTCAGACAAATGAAACATGCAATCGATAAATATAATTTTCTGCATCTATATTGAATCTGGTTTCAAGGTTTCCCTTTGTTTCCAGATGGCCAAGAGAGTCCTCTGGCACATTGTACTAGAACTGCATGGTTCAATTTCCAAAACTGCCCAATCAATTCATGGTTGTGGCTGGCAGTACAAAGAGACATACTGACAGTCAGTAGGTAGAAAAAAAAATCATGTTTTGTTCTTGCTACCTATTATCAATATCAGAACCCTTCAATAGTCAGGCTAAAAGAATAATTTAAATTTGAAACATCCCTGATACAAAATCATTAAAATAAAGTTTAAATTACTACTGACTTCACATTTTCCAAAAAATTATGCAAAGAACATGCAAGAGTAGACAGTTATAAAAATTGTTGGATACAAACATGCATGCATCATTTAACCATCTTGAAATATGTACTGGTGTATGGACAGACTGCATGCCAGTGTTCGGGATCAACCAAAGCTGACTATCAAAAGAGTTTAGAGCAATAACCAGTTTATTGATTCAATTTCAAAATTTCCCTGGAAGATAAGCAAGTTTAGGTATGACACTGGGAGGGCAGACAGTGTTGAAAATAAAGGATGAACAATTGTTACTGACTTACTGTGACTGGGAATCAAACCCAGGATCATGCAGTACATGATAAATCATTCCAAGTATATATTATTTACCTCATTCATCAGTCTCTTCAGCCCATCCACTTCATCTTCACCAACATTCAGCTCCCCACCAGGTCTGTGTGGTAAGAAAAACAGAGAGTACATGTATTATAGATGTTATTCTAAGGTATATGTTTACGAGCAACACACAGTCTCACAAACTTCAAGTTAATGTTGCAGCTGCACTTTGAGCCACAGATGCAAGGTGGCATTTCTGACTAGATGTCAAAAAAAGGAAAGGTGGCTATTTTCCAATTTCATGTACATTAAATACACTAATGCCAACCTTTTGTGGTAATACTTCAACATTGCAGAACAGGCCAAAATATTCTTTTTGAATACGCATCTAATTAAGTAAGGTAAAGACAAGGGGGACGGAGAAGCTCTCCTACAATTATTTGCACTGCATGATTCTCAACTTATGCACAAACAGTGGGGTTCAAGCGCCGCCAAACTGACCATGCCAATGAGTCTGACCCTTTTGGCGTAATGGTTGGCGAGTTGGGTTTGTGAGCTGGCTGGTTTGACATGGGTTTGAATCCCAGGAGCCAGGACACTGCCTCTACTTGCCTCTTAGAGTGGTTCGCCCACTGGTTCCTATGACCACCCTGTGAGTAACAAGCTAGAAAAATGTGCCACAAAGGGATATTGAGCTCAGAGATTAGAGGAGAAATATTTAAAAGTTTAATGTAAAGGGGGAATAGTGTAGCAGTGCCGCCAAACTAACCATGCCAAATAATCTGACCCTTTTGGCAAAACGGTTAGCACGTTGGGTTTGTAAGCTGGCCTCTCCAACCATTTTCAGATATATCACAAACCAATATCATAACACTCACAGTTTGAAGAAAGTGGTCCCCAGCTGCAGCAGCAGGACGTGTGGCAGACCGTGTTCGTGCACCAGTAGAACCCCCTCCACCGATCGCCTCATCCCGATCTTATCAAACTCTTCCCTCATTCGCTGGAACCGCGCCTGCACGGAGCTGTCCTTCTCATACAGCGGCTCTTTGGTGCCGAATGTGTAGTTGGTGAGGGGATATCTGCTCAAGGAATACCATGACGTTATGTGAAGAGATTTTCCTGACACACAGGTATATGAAGAGGTTTTCCCGACAAACAGACAAGAAGTGAGAAGCTGATCAGCCCATTCATAGAGATCAGAACGCATGTGCGGCAACAGGGATTCCAGGAAATATGTCAAAGGTAAAGGCCCTAAAAAAGAAAACAAAACCCATTGCAAATCGAAACAATAGTCGAGGCAAGGACTGTTGTCTTTTGGAGGCCTTTACCTTTGACATATGACCTAGAATGCCTGTCCCTGACCCCACACATGCATTCTAATTACATATATCATCATGCCTGAAAACATACAATGACATACACTTTTAGCAAAATCAGAATGATTTGCTCTAGTGATGTACATAAGTGAGCCCAGTATGTTTAATACATTACTGTAGCTCATTAGAATAAATTATGCACAACTAGATTCATTGCTACAAGTGGTGCTTCCAGATGCTTCAAACATTTTGGACTTGTGCTAGTATCATAGGTATATCGGCAAGCACAATGTACACTACAGCTGGGCATAAAAGTTCTTATACCAGCATTATTATGATATCAAGTTTCACTTTTGAAACCTCATTGTTACCCCCCCCCCCCCCCAATCTGTGGGGAGGGGGGCACAATAGCCATTTCTATCATGTCAGTCCAAAGCAGTAACTATTGCCTTGTACATATGCCACAATATATAACATCACAAGAAAGCATTCTTCCTTAACATTTCTACTAGAACACTTATTTCTAGACAAGGGCTTCCTGAAACAAATCACTTTGCAACAAAATGATACATGTGTTACAACCACCCCGACCCAAGCCAACCCTCCTGCGCCTGAACAGCGCGGCCCCGTGAGCAGATATTTGGTGTGTGCTGAACCTACAGGTTGATGGTCCTGTCCAGGGTGAGGGAGCGGGTGGAGCCGTACTGCCCGCCGTACTGGGAGGTGTTTCTTGGCCATCCCGCCGCTGGAGTTCGCTGCACGACAGACATCTTGGTTGGACGTGTGGCGCATGCGTCAAACAAAAGGTCGGAGGTCACCATTTCTGGCGCGTAATTTCGAAAGGACGAGGTCTCCCGATTCTCATGAATCTCTCATATCAAGATCTCAGACTCCCCGCACAAAAAGTCTTTAAAAGTCATGCTGTTTTTTCTGGAGTACTAAATTTGGACTCATGTTTGATCGATGGACGAAAAGCGAAACTAAGTCTAGGTCGTAGTCACAGAAGCGATTTATCAGGCTACTCTATGCCCTCAATAGGAATCCCATGACAATGCTTTTCTACTTTATTTTCGCCCTATTTACTTTCTGCAGCTGCTTCGTATTCAACAATATGACATTCAAAAGGAAATGCAGAGTGAAAAAACAATACGCTCACCTGCTAAGAGGTCTTTCTCTCTCTTGCCGTGCTTTTCAGCGCCGTGTAACAGCGATCGTCAGCCAGAGGCCTCTCTTCACTGGGCGTTTCGTTCAAGGTTTAAAGTACATTGGGCTTTGTAAAACTTTGGTCTCTTTGATAGTTTTTGGATGTTTCAATGTCCGGTGGACTTTTCGTGATACGAAATCAAGGGTTTAGGCTTTCGAGTATATGACGCCTAATAACTTTCCTTTTCTGCCAAAACGATTTGACAATATCATTGAATATAGGGGACGTGTGAAACGATTTTAAAATTCGTGCAACTTTATTTTTTGTTTTTTATTTGTTGTCTCTTTCCCAACTTTACAATTCTGACCAATACTCGACAACCAGAGGTCATTCCGATACAAAGACGTAGACAGTTCAGTTCATTTGTCCAGTTCAGTTGGCCTTTTTCATTGCTTCCTCTATCAGCTTGTCATAGATGTTCTTCAATCACATAAAAAGTTGTAAAAGTAACGTTATATCTCATACCAGGTCTCCATGAAATAGTTTACTGTGTTTGAAAATCTACATATAAGTGACGAAAAATACTGCTTATTTATTTCTAAACGCAATCTAATTGCATAGTAAGTATCATACATATACATGTATAAGCATACATAATGCTACTTAATGAATGTCTCAAATCAAATCAAATCAAAACAAAATTGATTACTAATTATTACGCATGATTACTAATATGCGCATCGAATGGATTTCTTAGATTCATACAGCCGGAATGATTATGATTATGACATGGATGTCTTAAATTCTCACAGGAATGATGATAACTACGAAGTTGATATGTACTACGAATGATTAAGACTACTAAACGGACGTCTCAAATTCGACAAGTAGACAGCAATCCGTCCGTACTTCATTTAACCGTTCGATCAGTTTTTCTGGACTGGGTCTTCCCGATGGGTCAGCGGACCAACATGACGTCATTATTCCGTACAGGGTACCTGGACATTCTGGCGGAATCCCCAGCCTGACGCCACGCCGAAGAAGCCCTACCAGCTCAGGGCAGTTCAGTCGTAGGCGTCCGTCGTAATGTGGTTCGTCTCCGAGTGTAGCGATCTCCCACAAAAACACGCCAAACGACCAAACGTCGCTCTGACATGTGTATTTGCAGGACTCTAAGGACTCCAGCGCCATCCACTTCAGTGGAATCGGCACATTGCCCTGTCCGTTCGCAGCCACGTACTGAGTGGTGGTGTACACATCCCTGGCTGACCCGAAGTCTGCAAGCTTGGCGACATCACCCCGAGTGATCAGGACATTACGCGCCGCCACATCGCGATGGGTGATCCGTAACCGCTGCAGCTCCATCAAGGCACGGGCGATGTGTTCCGCATACCGGAGAAGCCTCACGACTGTCAACCGGAAAGCGCCTTCATTGAAAATCCGGCACCTGTAGCCATGCAGCAGGTTCAAGAGGTCCCCATTTGGGGCATACTCCAGAAGGATAAACTTTTCTGGAGACTTGGTGATCAACCCGAGCAGTTGGATGATATTTGACTCGGACGCTTTGTGATCCTTCTCTTCGTGTACAGCTACCAGTATGGCAGCCTCCCGACAGAAGTCACGATAGCATTGCGTATCCTCAGTTCGAACTGACTTAGCAGCGACGGTGACTTCCCCAACAGGTGTACGTAACTGCGATTTTCTCACATATCCAAACATCCCCATTCCAATCATAGGTCCGGGGGAGAGATGGTTGGACTTCCTTTCCCATCGCTTCAGCCATCCCGGCTGCAAGTCCTCTTTCACGTCCTCTTCCAAACGTTGCAACTCGAGTTCCAGGAGACGCATAGTCTCCTCTTTGTCCTCGCGTACGCAGCAAGTTATGCGCCTTTTCTTATATAGCACAGCTAGCATTATTAAGAGAAAAACTACTACTGCGACGAGGGGCACGAGAAATGTAAGCGGCGCGTCATTTCGAAAAACCGGTACCTCACATGTAGGTCCTGTCCAGGCCGCCGAGCATTTGCAGGTGCCGTCCACGTGATGACAGGTGGCGTTGTTTCTACAGGTGCACTTCTCATGGCAGCTCAACCCGTAACGTCCAGGTAAGCAGGGTTTGCTACAGTCCAGGCCGACCCAACCCTCTGTGCAGTTGCACGAGCCGTCTCTAGGCAGACACACACCGTATTCACAGTCACAAGTCTTATTACAGCCATCCCCGTACGTGCCCTGGGGACACGCGGACTGGCACACCGGTCCCCTCCACCCGGCGGGGCACACGCAGCCAGCCCACCGGTCACAACTGGCGCCGTGTAGGCAGCCGCACACGGTCTCACAGCGTTCACCTGTTCTTCCTGGGGGACAACTGTCCACGTCCAGCACAATGCCTGTCTTGAAAACTTCCCCACTTGAGTCGTTTACCTGGCAGATGTACGGTCCATTGTCCGTTGCCTTTATGTCGGTGATCATGATTTCGGTGCCATTGGTATCTATCACTATCGATGTTGACCCATTTGGAAATATCCAAGACATTGTCACGACATCTACGTCGTACACTTCGCAGCGTAGCGTCACGTTTCCGGATATGTACAGTTCGCGCGGATCGCTGGGTGTCGCTACAATGGAGACAGGGTCTTTGGGAATATCACAGGCTACACCTGTCCATCCACGCTGACACTTGCAGGCTCCGTTAAATGCATGGCAGTATACGTAGGCCCCGTGTCTGCATATACACACGTTCTGGCAAGCGAAGCCGTATCTTCCTGGAGGACAGCCGGTTGGTTTAATGTCTATCCAGAAGTAGTTGATGGCAACAATGTCCACTGTTAAGTCAGACCCTGATACTGGTCTAATTCGTATGGGCGGTATTGTTTCTGGTAGCTGGCACACGAAACGTCGTTGATTTCTTGGCGATGTTGTCAGAGAAAGGTAAACGATGAATTCCTGAAATTTGTTCTTCATCCAGTCATTAGGGACGTTGTCTTGAACGTAACTCAACCGAGGATCGTAATCCGCCTGTTTATTGATCAAGTTGACGACTACGATATTCTGATCCGAACTGGGCCCACTGAAACATGATAAAGAATGTATCTCTGCTGACCACAACTGTTCTGCAGCCACTTCGTCATTCCCGTAGAAGACAGCCCAAAACACATCAGCCCTGCAGTCCCCGTTATCTGTGTTCACTATTAACTGTGGCCGTGGATGCAGATGTAATTCTTTAGGGTCAGTAAGTCTTACTGTTGACGACAAAACGTCTCCATCGCTCGTTACAGCCTCCGCTTTTCCATCCACCTTCAATAACCAGCCTCGATCTTCTCCGGTCTGTTTAACCACAGGTGTCTCACAGGTGGCGTTGTAGACGGGAGGATAGCCCTGGACGTCGATGACTTGTAGCCTTAACTTCACCTCGCCGTCAAGGTGTCCTAAGATGAGGACTTTAAGAACATATTCCGACTGGACCGAGTAATCCAGGGGGTTGGAGACATGAAGGGTGCAGTTTTCGTTCACAGCGAAGCGGCCATACTGGTCTCCGTCTACAATAAGACACGGAAGTTCCGCTTTTTCTGCTGGTAACGTTATGCCAAAATGCAGAGGTATGTTGACAACTGCTGTCCCAACGTCGGCATTTTCGGAGACGGGCACGGTCTTCTCCTCCTCGGAACAATAACATCCCACCAAACAGGCAACGAGGAATCCACAAATGTAGGGGAGGCCCAAGCCAGAATGGTCCGCCGCCATAGTTTTGATACCACTCACCGTCAGGCAACCCTTGAAACAAATCCCTCTCCACAATGGGCCTGGGTTAAGATAACCCTTACCATTGACCTCTATGCCCTTACCCTATTTGTCACCCTGTGACATTTATAGCTACAGGTGGGGGCGTGCGCATTCGTGTGTCACAATGGAAAGCGGAACAAAAACAATGCTCACCGAAACTCACAGTGACGCACTATTCAGAAACTCTTGCTTTGGTTAAAAAAGTTAGAATACAACGAAAAAAAATTCAAGAAATACGTCTATGCACTGTTGTGTTCTCAAAAAATCTCTACAAATGCCTGGATACGGCAGTCACGATAGAAACGAGACGTGAGAGGAAAACTATGTGAAGCACAGCAGTATTCTCCAAGCAGAGGTTTCGGTCGATATTTTTAGCAGGGAGAGGAACGTTGCAAATCGCCAACACTCCTAGCCCACTCGACCGAAACCTCTGCTTGGAGAGGCTCTGAAATACTACAATCACGACTGTCGCCAGTCAATAATGTTTCTCTGCTATTGTTTCAATGTAAAGAATTGGTTCACTTTTCATAAACCACAGAGGCTCATGTCACTGGAATAAGGTTAAGAAGTAAGGAGCACCAAATACACAGGCCTACAATTATCAGAATTGTTTGGCACATCTTGTTTTAATGTGATCAGAGACGAACTGGTACAGTTGCATACATCCTTCTTTAATTATTGGTACCAGTAGATAATCATATCTCACATCTACACGTACGTCATGTCAGTGATTTAGATGTAAACTATATATATCTGTATCAGTCATGCTACTTTAGCTGTGTATTGACTAATGGTAAAAAACAGCCTAGTACCTTTATTACAATAGATTCAATAGACAGGCTGAAATGTACACTTTGCTTTGTCTCATTTCTGTTACTTTGTATCATTGGTGACAAGGATAGTACAAGTTTAATTCCACTTATGTATCTGTCATTGAAAACTCTGGGAATTTAGAAGACTGTAAGTTGTAAAAGTTATAATAGCTTTGCTTTTCTTGACTACATGTGCAACTATGTGTATTGTTTACTGCTTGACTAAGTGTAAAAAAATCAGTTGTCCCATAATCTAGTGATAAATTTTCTCCAAAAGTACATTGTATATATGGCACAACATCAGTTCAATTTCAATCCTTTGATTAATGCAAGGCTGATAAAAGCTCCTTGATTAATGCTTGCACCTGCAGTAATGATCTTTGACATAAAAAAGACACACCACCTAGTTGTGGAATATTTGGTAGCAATGTAACTTTTGAAAACAATGCTTTTTACTTTATGTCATAAGCTTTTTCAGACTTATCCTGAAAATTGTCTATACATGGCCTCAAGATTCTTGTCTTCAAACCTTGGCACAAAGTTCACCTTCACAATCTGGTCAAACCCCTCTGTCACCTGAGGCTCCACGTATTTCTTCCGATACGAGAATATGACGGGGTCGGCGACCTTGACATGCCCTGCACCTGTGTAGGTCATGTCGCGGAACCTGTTGTTATGACGACACAGGTCTAGCGAGGCTGCCATAACGAAACAGCGACACGGCGCCTTCGCCTGGTGTGCACAGTCCACGTATCGCTTCCTGGACTCCACGTCAGGGTTGGTGTTGTCGACCACCACGCTCTTCCCGCCGGCCAGCGCCTGGCTGCACGCCGCCACACACTTCTGCCACGTGCCCAGCACGTCCCTGTTCACGTGGACGTATCCCTTGGAGACCAGGTTCTGTTTGACGAAGAACGTTTTTCCCGACGCAGGACATCCCACCATCACTATAACCTCAGGTGACGAAGACACCAGACTGGCGGTAGGTGTTGAATATAGGGGTCCGTCTGCATCCAGCTGTCTTGGGTCAAAATCGGGTAGTTTGAACGTGGCTTTTCTGTACCCCAGGAAATACTCCTCTGGAGTGTGGAAGGTGAGACCGATGTTCAGTGCAAACAGACGATCGCTGCAAGCAAAGTCCTTCTTCCTCCCCGGAGCCCAGTTCACCAGTCGTCCTGCTGCATCCCCTACATAGAAGCTCGCACCTTTGTCCACGGGCACACCGTCGTTTCCTTTCTCTACCAGATGGTCCCACATGCCTGTTACAGGCTTCCTGTACTTCCCACTCCCCCTAGCAACATACACTTGAACTGCAATGCCAAGCTTGGCCACTATGTCTTCCACCTTCCTTCTGTAGTCCTTCTCATTGATCTTCCCCCTCTGGATGCCCATCTGATTGGTGAAGAAGACAACCTTGTATCCCTCGGAAATCAACTTCTTCAGCTTTCCGGAAACTTCTGAGAACGCTATTTTCCAGTCGAAGGTGTCTTGTGCAAACACCCTCCCAGATCTGGTGACAATAATCGTTCCGTCGATGTCAAAGCTGGCAACCTTACCACACCCCTGTACCCCCTTACTGGTGTAGACTAGCAGCTCACCAAACTCTTCCCAGCATGCATCAGTGGCCGGTTTACCAGACTCAATAGCTGAACCCCCAGGTCTAACCTTCCCTGCCGTGTTGTTGTTAGGTTTTGCCGCTCCCTTTGGTGGAGACTGTGCTTCGTACATCTGTCCCAAACGTTTCAGTCTGTCCTGGATATCCCTCCTGTGTTCTGAGTCGGATTCCTCACTGTCTGACATGTCTTTTAACTTCTCCTTGGCTTGTTGTTTCCTCTTCCCCTGCTCACTGTCTTTATCATCCCCTGATGCCTCACTGTCTGACATGTCAGCTAGTCTCTTCTCAGGCTTTGATTTCTTTTTGGGTAGAGGGTTTCCCTCAGGACTAGCGGGTCTCTTGACTGCCTGTTTCCTTTGGAAAAAGTCCAGGATGTTTTTCCCTGATGATGAGGCACTATCTTTCACTTTGCCCTGTTCCTTGGCAGCCTTTGTCACTTTATTTTGGGGCTTGTTGGTGTCAGTGCTTGAAGAAAATTCAACTCGATGAGGAAACTTGTCAAACAGCATACAGAAGTCCTGCCCATGCTGCAGGGTGGTAGTTTCACTTGGGTTGAGCTGTTTTCCTCCAACACTGCAGGGATTGGCACCCAACTGTTTGACATATAGGAAAAATGTTATACATGTGCTACTATACTATACTATTGTGAACTCTTACTTTCAAAGAGATGATGCTTCTGTTAAAAAAAAAACTAACTCTTTAGCACTATACAATATACATGTACAATTAATTATATACGAAATTATTGAGGTAGGCTGCCATGCAGAAAACAATATACTTGTTAGTTATGATGGAAGAGATGAAGTCATAGTGTATCTTATGATGTACATCAGAATATAACTCCTTAGTGACAAACCTGTTTCAGTGTCACGGTTTTCTTGTCATGGTTTGCTGTCAACTCAACTGGAAACAACAGAAAACAATATTTCAGAATTAGATAATTGCACTTAGAATTTTTGGCCCTTGTTTCACACTTGCTCAAGTGTAAGGGAGGGGAAAAACATACATGTATTTTACACTGCTATTATTGGGTATGATGATTGTTATGAAAAAAGAAGAGGAACTGAGTCTAGTTTCCATTGTCAGTTTCCCACCAGACGAAATGTCTCCTTTGTATTCATACTTTTTACCAGAAACAGGTCATGTCCCACTGAGAAAATGGTTAAAAAAAGCATTACTGAAACTTAGAAGGAGGAACTAGTGGCTGTTATCAGAATCACATGATACAAGAAAGAGGAGACAAGACTTCCCTTCTGTAATTGTTTCAGAACTTCAGGGACAAAGGTAACAACAGTCTGGCAGTTACTGTAAATGCAAAAATATTCATGGTGGTTTTCACGGTTTTTGCGGATGCTGCTTGACCGTGATCTCAAAACTACAGGAAATATTTTTCCATTACAGTATGACGACAGTACGTATATGGCCCTACCGAAACACTCCATTTTCCCACTACCGCCAAATCAATCTCTGCAAACTTAAATGCATTTACAGCACCATGTAACAGTTACGGAGTACAGTACCAAATACCATCACAATCCATCCATATGTTCTTTATGTTATGCTGACCTACATTAACAGTTACACACAGACACACACAAATGCACCCAAAACAATACCTCCACTTTTCTTGGGGTTACAAGGGGATTTGCTACAGAGATGCTTAACAATACATGGTCTTCAAAGATATAATATCATACGTATTCAGTAAAAATTTTGCTTGTACTTTGTAGAAGATAAGAATTATGCAAAGGGCAAACGAATGTACCCTGCTTTCTGGAGCATTTCTTGTCAGCTATTCTGGTTTCTGGTCCCCTCCCCAGGACTACAGGCTGGTCATGTGACAGGGGGATGGGGGCGTGGCTGTTGTCAGCTGACACGAGCTCACACCTGTCCATCTCACCTCTGAAATTACACAAAATAATCAGCGTTGCCTGAAAGGCATTGAAGTACAATTTATAGTACTATTATACGGTATATGGTACACAAGATTCATGTGACAATCAAAAAGCTCCTTTTGATTCAACAAATAATGTCACTTTGAACATTCAGTTAGTCTCTTATACTATATCCAGGCAGTGAGTGTAAAATGTTTAATGTTAACATTAACGTTACATTACATTACAGCAAAGGCATATTCATCGGAATAGCATGTTTCAAAAAGTTTGCTTATCTCAATGCTATGTTTGTATGTTTGCGAATGATGTCATGGTAGAAGTCACTAAGCTATAGACAACCAAATAATATCAAAGATAAACTTATAATACGTAAACTTAACTTACCTTTTCTTCATAAAAATGGTGAAAAGTTGGATGTATTATATGGAGCATGCTGAAACTTGTCATCATGCAACTTTACAAGAGCTCAATTTATGGAACTCATACTGTACAAATGACTATGTTGTTAACATCTCATAGACCTTTACTGGCTAACGTCACATTTGGAGTGTATATGAAGTTGAGGTCTCAGAACACAGTTTTTCGGGTATGGGGATTTACATGGTTAAGGACCCCAAAGTGAGGTGGTTCGACGACTCAAAACCTATAGTAGGGTGCAGATACAATTCACAAGAATTTAGTATGTTGAAGTTGAGGGTACAAGCTACAAAATATCTGAAGATGAGCATAGATTTGCCGGCTCGTTTTTCTATAACAGACACTTTGATTTGACCCCCAGCGGAGGTCATGGAACTGCAGGCGGCGAACAGGAAGTGCCGGTAACATATCAAGGCGCAAATTCCCGCCGGCCGAAAAAGCGACGTAATCCAACTTATACAGTATGAACGCCGATGTATTCCTCTACTATTCACCACAGATTCCACCTCGCTGTCGTGCACGGAAGAATAAATACGGCCTTTGCAAGTACCGCGATGCACTATTTTAACCCGAACTACTTTTGGGGACGGGGGTCGCGGATAATTACTGTGTTATGAGACCTTAAGCCAACTTGACCTTGGATTTCTTTATGTTCATACAATAAAACTAGTCAAGATACAAAACCGTACCAAATTTTAGAGCAGAATTCCAAATGGTTCCTGAGATATGGCCAACTTTGCACTTTGGCGCCTAGCACAGGTGTCGGCACTGTACAAGGACTATCTGAGGGGCCGCTAATTGGTCTCATTATCTCAACAAACTTGATATTCTGGTTGACTTTTTCTGTTATAAGGAGCTTGCCAGACCACATTCTACCGTTCTGAGTGATTGGGGTTGGGGGTTTGTCTTTTTTAGGGCAGAAAAAGGGGGGGGGGGGGGAGGTAAGCGGGCTTTAGACCGCACTAAGTCCTATACTTAAGCATAGGGAACGGTCTAGGCGGCCGTTGCCATGGTAACGGCGGGTCAGACGGTAACGAAAATGTTACAGTTCAAGTCAGCCGAGGTCAATTACCAACATATCGGTCAAATTTAATGTGCTTGTCCGTCCCTGGGGAATTCACGCTGTGGATGAAGGTCTCAGAACACAGTTTTTCGGGTATGGGGATTTACATGGTTAAGGACCCCAAAGTGAGGTGGTTCGACGACTCAAAACCTATAGTAGGGTGCAGATACAATTCACAAGAATTTAGTATGTTGAAGTTGAGGGTACAAGCTACAAAATATCTGAAGATGAGCATAGATTTGCCGGCTCGTTTTTCTATAACAGACACTTTGATTTGACCCCCAGCGGAGGTCATGGAACTGCAGGCGGCGAACAGGAAGTGCCGGTAACATATCAAGGCGCAAATTCCCGCCGGCCGAAAAAGCGACGTAATCCAACTTATACAGTATGAACGCCGATGTATTCCTCTACTATTCACCACAGATTCCACCTCGCTGTCGTGCACGGAAGAATAAATACGGCCTTTGCAAGTACCGCGATGCACTATTTTAACCCGAACTACTTTTGGGGACGGGGGTCGCGGATAATTACTGTGTTATGAGACCTTAAGCCAACTTGACCTTGGATTTCTTTATGTTCATACAATAAAACTAGTCAAGATACAAAACCGTACCAAATTTTAGAGCAGAATTCCAAATGGTTCCTGAGATATGGCCAACTTTGCACTTTGGCGCCTAGCACAGGTGTCGGCACTGTACAAGGACTATCTGAGGGGCCGCTAATTGGTCTCATTATCTCAACAAACTTGATATTCTGGTTGACTTTTTCTGTTATAAGGAGCTTGCCAGACCACATTCTACCGTTCTGAGTGATTGGGGTTGGGGGTTTGTCTTTTTTAGGGCAGAAAAAGGGGGGGGGGGGGGAGGTAAGCGGGCTTTAGACCGCACTAAGTCCTATACTTAAGCATAGGGAACGGTCTAGGCGGCCGTTGCCATGGTAACGGCGGGTCAGACGGTAACGAAAATGTTACAGTTCAAGTCAGCCGAGGTCAATTACCAACATATCGGTCAAATTTAATGTGCTTGTCCGTCCCTGGGGAATTCACGCTGTGGATGAAGGTCTCAGAACACAGTTTTTCGGGTATGGGGATTTACATGGTTAAGGACCCCAAAGTGAGGTGGTTCGACGACTCAAAACCTATAGTAGGGTGCAGATACAATTCACAAGAATTTAGTATGTTGAAGTTGAGGGTACAAGCTACAAAATATCTGAAGATGAGCATAGATTTGCCGGCTCGTTTTTCTATAACAGACACTTTGATTTGACCCCCAGCGGAGGTCATGGAACTGCAGGCGGCGAACAGGAAGTGCCGGTAACATATCAAGGCGCAAATTCCCGCCGGCCGAAAAAGCGACGTAATCCAACTTATACAGTATGAACGCCGATGTATTCCTCTACTATTCACCACAGATTCCACCTCGCTGTCGTGCACGGAAGAATAAATACGGCCTTTGCAAGTACCGCGATGCACTATTTTAACCCGAACTACTTTTGGGGACGGGGGTCGCGGATAATTACTGTGTTATGAGACCTTAAGCCAACTTGACCTTGGATTTCTTTATGTTCATACAATAAAACTAGTCAAGATACAAAACCGTACCAAATTTTAGAGCAGAATTCCAAATGGTTCCTGAGATATGGCCAACTTTGCACTTTGGCGCCTAGCACAGGTGTCGGCACTGTACAAGGACTATCTGAGGGGCCGCTAATTGGTCTCATTATCTCAACAAACTTGATATTCTGGTTGACTTTTTCTGTTATAAGGAGCTTGCCAGACCACATTCTACCGTTCTGAGTGATTGGGGTTGGGGGTTTGTCTTTTTTAGGGCAGAAAAAGGGGGGGGGGGGGGGAGGTAAGCGGGCTTTAGACCGCACTAAGTCCTATACTTAAGCATAGGGAACGGTCTAGGCGGCCGTTGCCATGGTAACGGCGGGTCAGACGGTAACGAAAATGTTACAGTTCAAGTCAGCCGAGGTCAATTACCAACATATCGGTCAAATTTAATGTGCTTGTCCGTCCCTGGGGAATTCACGCTGTGGATGAAGGTCTCAGAACACAGTTTTTCGGGTATGGGGATTTACATGGTTAAGGACCCCAAAGTGAGGTGGTTCGACGACTCAAAACCTATAGTAGGGTGCAGATACAATTCACAAGAATTTAGTATGTTGAAGTTGAGGGTACAAGCTACAAAATATCTGAAGATGAGCATAGATTTGCCGGCTCGTTTTTCTATAACAGACACTTTGATTTGACCCCCAGCGGAGGTCATGGAACTGCAGGCGGCGAACAGGAAGTGCCGGTAACATATCAAGGCGCAAATTCCCGCCGGCCGAAAAAGCGACGTAATCCAACTTATACAGTATGAACGCCGATGTATTCCTCTACTATTCACCACAGATTCCACCTCGCTGTCGTGCACGGAAGAATAAATACGGCCTTTGCAAGTACCGCGATGCACTATTTTAACCCGAACTACTTTTGGGGACGGGGGTCGCGGATAATTACTGTGTTATGAGACCTTAAGCCAACTTGACCTTGGATTTCTTTATGTTCATACAATAAAACTAGTCAAGATACAAAACCGTACCAAATTTTAGAGCAGAATTCCAAATGGTTCCTGAGATATGGCCAACTTTGCACTTTGGCGCCTAGCACAGGTGTCGGCACTGTACAAGGACTATCTGAGGGGCCGCTAATTGGTCTCATTATCTCAACAAACTTGATATTCTGGTTGACTTTTTCTGTTATAAGGAGCTTGCCAGACCACATTCTACCGTTCTGAGTGATTGGGGTTGGGGGTTTGTCTTTTTTAGGGCAGAAAAGGGGGGGGGGGGGGAGGTAAGCGGGCTTTAGACCGCACTAAGTCCTATACTTAAGCATAGGGAACGGTCTAGGCGGCCGTTGCCATGGTAACGGCGGGTCAGACGGTAACGAAAATGTTACAGTTCAAGTCAGCCGAGGTCAATTACCAACATATCGGTCAAATTTAATGTGCTTGTCCGTCCCTGGGGAATTCACGCTGTGGATGAAGGTCTCAGAACACAGTTTTTCGGGTATGGGGATTTACATGGTTAAGGACCCCAAAGTGAGGTGGTTCGACGACTCAAAACCTATAGTAGGGTGCAGATACAATTCACAAGAATTTAGTATGTTGAAGTTGAGGGTACAAGCTACAAAATATCTGAAGATGAGCATAGATTTGCCGGCTCGTTTTTCTATAACAGACACTTTGATTTGACCCCCAGCGGAGGTCATGGAACTGCAGGCGGCGAACAGGAAGTGCCGGTAACATATCAAGGCGCAAATTCCCGCCGGCCGAAAAAGCGACGTAATCCAACTTATACAGTATGAACGCCGATGTATTCCTCTACTATTCACCACAGATTCCACCTCGCTGTCGTGCACGGAAGAATAAATACGGCCTTTGCAAGTACCGCGATGCACTATTTTAACCCGAACTACTTTTGGGGACGGGGGTCGCGGATAATTACTGTGTTATGAGACCTTAAGCCAACTTGACCTTGGATTTCTTTATGTTCATACAATAAAACTAGTCAAGATACAAAACCGTACCAAATTTTAGAGCAGAATTCCAAATGGTTCCTGAGATATGGCCAACTTTGCACTTTGGCGCCTAGCACAGGTGTCGGCACTGTACAAGGACTATCTGAGGGGCCGCTAATTGGTCTCATTATCTCAACAAACTTGATATTCTGGTTGACTTTTTCTGTTATAAGGAGCTTGCCAGACCACATTCTACCGTTCTGAGTGATTGGGGTTGGGGGTTTGTCTTTTTTAGGGCAGAAAAAGGGGGGGGGGGGGGAGGTAAGCGGGCTTTAGACCGCACTAAGTCCTATACTTAAGCATAGGGAACGGTCTAGGCGGCCGTTGCCATGGTAACGGCGGGTCAGACGGTAACGAAAATGTTACAGTTCAAGTCAGCCGAGGTCAATTACCAACATATCGGTCAAATTTAATGTGCTTGTCCGTCCCTGGGGAATTCACGCTGTGGATGAAGGTCTCAGAACACAGTTTTTCGGGTATGGGGATTTACATGGTTAAGGACCCCAAAGTGAGGTGGTTCGACGACTCAAAACCTATAGTAGGGTGCAGATACAATTCACAAGAATTTAGTATGTTGAAGTTGAGGGTACAAGCTACAAAATATCTGAAGATGAGCATAGATTTGCCGGCTCGTTTTTCTATAACAGACACTTTGATTTGACCCCCAGCGGAGGTCATGGAACTGCAGGCGGCGAACAGGAAGTGCCGGTAACATATCAAGGCGCAAATTCCCGCCGGCCGAAAAAGCGACGTAATCCAACTTATACAGTATGAACGCCGATGTATTCCTCTACTATTCACCACAGATTCCACCTCGCTGTCGTGCACGGAAGAATAAATACGGCCTTTGCAAGTACCGCGATGCACTATTTTAACCCGAACTACTTTTGGGGACGGGGGTCGCGGATAATTACTGTGTTATGAGACCTTAAGCCAACTTGACCTTGGATTTCTTTATGTTCATACAATAAAACTAGTCAAGATACAAAACCGTACCAAATTTTAGAGCAGAATTCCAAATGGTTCCTGAGATATGGCCAACTTTGCACTTTGGCGCCTAGCACAGGTGTCGGCACTGTACAAGGACTATCTGAGGGGCCGCTAATTGGTCTCATTATCTCAACAAACTTGATATTCTGGTTGACTTTTTCTGTTATAAGGAGCTTGCCAGACCACATTCTACCGTTCTGAGTGATTGGGGTTGGGGGTTTGTCTTTTTTAGGGCAGAAAAAGGGGGGGGGGGGGGAGGTAAGCGGGCTTTAGACCGCACTAAGTCCTATACTTAAGCATAGGGAACGGTCTAGGCGGCCGTTGCCATGGTAACGGCGGGTCAGACGGTAACGAAAATGTTACAGTTCAAGTCAGCCGAGGTCAATTACCAACATATCGGTCAAATTTAATGTGCTTGTCCGTCCCTGGGGAATTCACGCTGTGGATGAAGGTCTCAGAACACAGTTTTTCGGGTATGGGGATTTACATGGTTAAGGACCCCAAAGTGAGGTGGTTCGACGACTCAAAACCTATAGTAGGGTGCAGATACAATTCACAAGAATTTAGTATGTTGAAGTTGAGGGTACAAGCTACAAAATATCTGAAGATGAGCATAGATTTGCCGGCTCGTTTTTCTATAACAGACACTTTGATTTGACCCCCAGCGGAGGTCATGGAACTGCAGGCGGCGAACAGGAAGTGCCGGTAACATATCAAGGCGCAAATTCCCGCCGGCCGAAAAAGCGACGTAATCCAACTTATACAGTATGAACGCCGATGTATTCCTCTACTATTCACCACAGATTCCACCTCGCTGTCGTGCACGGAAGAATAAATACGGCCTTTGCAAGTACCGCGATGCACTATTTTAACCCGAACTACTTTTGGGGACGGGGGTCGCGGATAATTACTGTGTTATGAGACCTTAAGCCAACTTGACCTTGGATTTCTTTATGTTCATACAATAAAACTAGTCAAGATACAAAACCGTACCAAATTTTAGAGCAGAATTCCAAATGGTTCCTGAGATATGGCCAACTTTGCACTTTGGCGCCTAGCACAGGTGTCGGCACTGTACAAGGACTATCTGAGGGGCCGCTAATTGGTCTCATTATCTCAACAAACTTGATATTCTGGTTGACTTTTTCTGTTATAAGGAGCTTGCCAGACCACATTCTACCGTTCTGAGTGATTGGGGTTGGGGGTTTGTCTTTTTTAGGGCAGAAAAAGGGGGGGGGGGGGGAGGTAAGCGGGCTTTAGACCGCACTAAGTCCTATACTTAAGCATAGGGAACGGTCTAGGCGGCCGTTGCCATGGTAACGGCGGGTCAGACGGTAACGAAAATGTTACAGTTCAAGTCAGCCGAGGTCAATTACCAACATATCGGTCAAATTTAATGTGCTTGTCCGTCCCTGGGGAATTCACGCTGTGGATGAAGGTCTCAGAACACAGTTTTTCGGGTATGGGGATTTACATGGTTAAGGACCCCAAAGTGAGGTGGTTCGACGACTCAAAACCTATAGTAGGGTGCAGATACAATTCACAAGAATTTAGTATGTTGAAGTTGAGGGTACAAGCTACAAAATATCTGAAGATGAGCATAGATTTGCCGGCTCGTTTTTCTATAACAGACACTTTGATTTGACCCCCAGCGGAGGTCATGGAACTGCAGGCGGCGAACAGGAAGTGCCGGTAACATATCAAGGCGCAAATTCCCGCCGGCCGAAAAAGCGACGTAATCCAACTTATACAGTATGAACGCCGATGTATTCCTCTACTATTCACCACAGATTCCACCTCGCTGTCGTGCACGGAAGAATAAATACGGCCTTTGCAAGTACCGCGATGCACTATTTTAACCCGAACTACTTTTGGGGACGGGGGTCGCGGATAATTACTGTGTTATGAGACCTTAAGCCAACTTGACCTTGGATTTCTTTATGTTCATACAATAAAACTAGTCAAGATACAAAACCGTACCAAATTTTAGAGCAGAATTCCAAATGGTTCCTGAGATATGGCCAACTTTGCACTTTGGCGCCTAGCACAGGTGTCGGCACTGTACAAGGACTATCTGAGGGGCCGCTAATTGGTCTCATTATCTCAACAAACTTGATATTCTGGTTGACTTTTTCTGTTATAAGGAGCTTGCCAGACCACATTCTACCGTTCTGAGTGATTGGGGTTGGGGGTTTGTCTTTTTTAGGGCAGAAAAAGGGGGGGGGGGGGAGGTAAGCGGGCTTTAGACCGCACTAAGTCCTATACTTAAGCATAGGGAACGGTCTAGGCGGCCGTTGCCATGGTAACGGCGGGTCAGACGGTAACGAAAATGTTACAGTTCAAGTCAGCCGAGGTCAATTACCAACATATCGGTCAAATTTAATGTGCTTGTCCGTCCCTGGGGAATTCACGCTGTGGATGAAGGTCTCAGAACACAGTTTTTCGGGTATGGGGATTTACATGGTTAAGGACCCCAAAGTGAGGTGGTTCGACGACTCAAAACCTATAGTAGGGTGCAGATACAATTCACAAGAATTTAGTATGTTGAAGTTGAGGGTACAAGCTACAAAATATCTGAAGATGAGCATAGATTTGCCGGCTCGTTTTTCTATAACAGACACTTTGATTTGACCCCCAGCGGAGGTCATGGAACTGCAGGCGGCGAACAGGAAGTGCCGGTAACATATCAAGGCGCAAATTCCCGCCGGCCGAAAAAGCGACGTAATCCAACTTATACAGTATGAACGCCGATGTATTCCTCTACTATTCACCACAGATTCCACCTCGCTGTCGTGCACGGAAGAATAAATACGGCCTTTGCAAGTACCGCGATGCACTATTTTAACCCGAACTACTTTTGGGGACGGGGGTCGCGGATAATTACTGTGTTATGAGACCTTAAGCCAACTTGACCTTGGATTTCTTTATGTTCATACAATAAAACTAGTCAAGATACAAAACCGTACCAAATTTTAGAGCAGAATTCCAAATGGTTCCTGAGATATGGCCAACTTTGCACTTTGGCGCCTAGCACAGGTGTCGGCACTGTACAAGGACTATCTGAGGGGCCGCTAATTGGTCTCATTATCTCAACAAACTTGATATTCTGGTTGACTTTTTCTGTTATAAGGAGCTTGCCAGACCACATTCTACCGTTCTGAGTGATTGGGGTTGGGGGTTTGTCTTTTTTAGGGCAGAAAAAGGGGGGGGGGGGGAGGTAAGCGGGCTTTAGACCGCACTAAGTCCTATACTTAAGCATAGGGAACGGTCTAGGCGGCCGTTGCCATGGTAACGGCGGGTCAGACGGTAACGAAAATGTTACAGTTCAAGTCAGCCGAGGTCAATTACCAACATATCGGTCAAATTTAATGTGCTTGTCCGTCCCTGGGGAATTCACGCTGTGGATGAAGGTCTCAGAACACAGTTTTTCGGGTATGGGGATTTACATGGTTAAGGACCCCAAAGTGAGGTGGTTCGACGACTCAAAACCTATAGTAGGGTGCAGATACAATTCACAAGAATTTAGTATGTTGAAGTTGAGGGTACAAGCTACAAAATATCTGAAGATGAGCATAGATTTGCCGGCTCGTTTTTCTATAACAGACACTTTGATTTGACCCCCAGCGGAGGTCATGGAACTGCAGGCGGCGAACAGGAAGTGCCGGTAACATATCAAGGCGCAAATTCCCGCCGGCCGAAAAAGCGACGTAATCCAACTTATACAGTATGAACGCCGATGTATTCCTCTACTATTCACCACAGATTCCACCTCGCTGTCGTGCACGGAAGAATAAATACGGCCTTTGCAAGTACCGCGATGCACTATTTTAACCCGAACTACTTTTGGGGACGGGGGTCGCGGATAATTACTGTGTTATGAGACCTTAAGCCAACTTGACCTTGGATTTCTTTATGTTCATACAATAAAACTAGTCAAGATACAAAACCGTACCAAATTTTAGAGCAGAATTCCAAATGGTTCCTGAGATATGGCCAACTTTGCACTTTGGCGCCTAGCACAGGTGTCGGCACTGTACAAGGACTATCTGAGGGGCCGCTAATTGGTCTCATTATCTCAACAAACTTGATATTCTGGTTGACTTTTTCTGTTATAAGGAGCTTGCCAGACCACATTCTACCGTTCTGAGTGATTGGGGTTGGGGGTTTGTCTTTTTTAGGGCAGAAAAAAAGGGGGGGGGGGGGAGGTAAGCGGGCTTTAGACCGCACTAAGTCCTATACTTAAGCATAGGGAACGGTCTAGGCGGCCGTTGCCATGGTAACGGCGGGTCAGACGGTAACGAAAATGTTACAGTTCAAGTCAGCCGAGGTCAATTACCAACATATCGGTCAAATTTAATGTGCTTGTCCGTCCCTGGGGAATTCACGCTGTGGATGAAGGTCTCAGAACACAGTTTTTCGGGTATGGGGATTTACATGGTTAAGGACCCCAAAGTGAGGTGGTTCGACGACTCAAAACCTATAGTAGGGTGCAGATACAATTCACAAGAATTTAGTATGTTGAAGTTGAGGGTACAAGCTACAAAATATCTGAAGATGAGCATAGATTTGCCGGCTCGTTTTTCTATAACAGACACTTTGATTTGACCCCCAGCGGAGGTCATGGAACTGCAGGCGGCGAACAGGAAGTGCCGGTAACATATCAAGGCGCAAATTCCCGCCGGCCGAAAAAGCGACGTAATCCAACTTATACAGTATGAACGCCGATGTATTCCTCTACTATTCACCACAGATTCCACCTCGCTGTCGTGCACGGAAGAATAAATACGGCCTTTGCAAGTACCGCGATGCACTATTTTAACCCGAACTACTTTTGGGGACGGGGGTCGCGGATAATTACTGTGTTATGAGACCTTAAGCCAACTTGACCTTGGATTTCTTTATGTTCATACAATAAAACTAGTCAAGATACAAAACCGTACCAAATTTTAGAGCAGAATTCCAAATGGTTCCTGAGATATGGCCAACTTTGCACTTTGGCGCCTAGCACAGGTGTCGGCACTGTACAAGGACTATCTGAGGGGCCGCTAATTGGTCTCATTATCTCAACAAACTTGATATTCTGGTTGACTTTTTCTGTTATAAGGAGCTTGCCAGACCACATTCTACCGTTCTGAGTGATTGGGGTTGGGGGTTTGTCTTTTTTAGGGCAGAAAAAGGGGGGGGGGGGGGGAGGTAAGCGGGCTTTAGACCGCACTAAGTCCTATACTTAAGCATAGGGAACGGTCTAGGCGGCCGTTGCCATGGTAACGGCGGGTCAGACGGTAACGAAAATGTTACAGTTCAAGTCAGCCGAGGTCAATTACCAACATATCGGTCAAATTTAATGTGCTTGTCCGTCCCTGGGGAATTCACGCTGTGGATGAAGGTCTCAGAACACAGTTTTTCGGGTATGGGGATTTACATGGTTAAGGACCCCAAAGTGAGGTGGTTCGACGACTCAAAACCTATAGTAGGGTGCAGATACAATTCACAAGAATTTAGTATGTTGAAGTTGAGGGTACAAGCTACAAAATATCTGAAGATGAGCATAGATTTGCCGGCTCGTTTTTCTATAACAGACACTTTGATTTGACCCCCAGCGGAGGTCATGGAACTGCAGGCGGCGAACAGGAAGTGCCGGTAACATATCAAGGCGCAAATTCCCGCCGGCCGAAAAAGCGACGTAATCCAACTTATACAGTATGAACGCCGATGTATTCCTCTACTATTCACCACAGATTCCACCTCGCTGTCGTGCACGGAAGAATAAATACGGCCTTTGCAAGTACCGCGATGCACTATTTTAACCCGAACTACTTTTGGGGACGGGGGTCGCGGATAATTACTGTGTTATGAGACCTTAAGCCAACTTGACCTTGGATTTCTTTATGTTCATACAATAAAACTAGTCAAGATACAAAACCGTACCAAATTTTAGAGCAGAATTCCAAATGGTTCCTGAGATATGGCCAACTTTGCACTTTGGCGCCTAGCACAGGTGTCGGCACTGTACAAGGACTATCTGAGGGGCCGCTAATTGGTCTCATTATCTCAACAAACTTGATATTCTGGTTGACTTTTTCTGTTATAAGGAGCTTGCCAGACCACATTCTACCGTTCTGAGTGATTGGGGTTGGGGGTTTGTCTTTTTTAGGGCAGAAAAAGGGGGGGGGGGGGGAGGTAAGCGGGCTTTAGACCGCACTAAGTCCTATACTTAAGCATAGGGAACGGTCTAGGCGGCCGTTGCCATGGTAACGGCGGGTCAGACGGTAACGAAAATGTTACAGTTCAAGTCAGCCGAGGTCAATTACCAACATATCGGTCAAATTTAATGTGCTTGTCCGTCCCTGGGGAATTCACGCTGTGGATGAAGGTCTCAGAACACAGTTTTTCGGGTATGGGGATTTACATGGTTAAGGACCCCAAAGTGAGGTGGTTCGACGACTCAAAACCTATAGTAGGGTGCAGATACAATTCACAAGAATTTAGTATGTTGAAGTTGAGGGTACAAGCTACAAAATATCTGAAGATGAGCATAGATTTGCCGGCTCGTTTTTCTATAACAGACACTTTGATTTGACCCCCAGCGGAGGTCATGGAACTGCAGGCGGCGAACAGGAAGTGCCGGTAACATATCAAGGCGCAAATTCCCGCCGGCCGAAAAAGCGACGTAATCCAACTTATACAGTATGAACGCCGATGTATTCCTCTACTATTCACCACAGATTCCACCTCGCTGTCGTGCACGGAAGAATAAATACGGCCTTTGCAAGTACCGCGATGCACTATTTTAACCCGAACTACTTTTGGGGACGGGGGTCGCGGATAATTACTGTGTTATGAGACCTTAAGCCAACTTGACCTTGGATTTCTTTATGTTCATACAATAAAACTAGTCAAGATACAAAACCGTACCAAATTTTAGAGCAGAATTCCAAATGGTTCCTGAGATATGGCCAACTTTGCACTTTGGCGCCTAGCACAGGTGTCGGCACTGTACAAGGACTATCTGAGGGGCCGCTAATTGGTCTCATTATCTCAACAAACTTGATATTCTGGTTGACTTTTTCTGTTATAAGGAGCTTGCCAGACCACATTCTACCGTTCTGAGTGATTGGGGTTGGGGGTTTGTCTTTTTTAGGGCAGAAAAAAGGGGGGGGGGGGGAGGTAAGCGGGCTTTAGACCGCACTAAGTCCTATACTTAAGCATAGGGAACGGTCTAGGCGGCCGTTGCCATGGTAACGGCGGGTCAGACGGTAACGAAAATGTTACAGTTCAAGTCAGCCGAGGTCAATTACCAACATATCGGTCAAATTTAATGTGCTTGTCCGTCCCTGGGGAATTCACGCTGTGGATGAAGGTCTCAGAACACAGTTTTTCGGGTATGGGGATTTACATGGTTAAGGACCCCAAAGTGAGGTGGTTCGACGACTCAAAACCTATAGTAGGGTGCAGATACAATTCACAAGAATTTAGTATGTTGAAGTTGAGGGTACAAGCTACAAAATATCTGAAGATGAGCATAGATTTGCCGGCTCGTTTTTCTATAACAGACACTTTGATTTGACCCCCAGCGGAGGTCATGGAACTGCAGGCGGCGAACAGGAAGTGCCGGTAACATATCAAGGCGCAAATTCCCGCCGGCCGAAAAAGCGACGTAATCCAACTTATACAGTATGAACGCCGATGTATTCCTCTACTATTCACCACAGATTCCACCTCGCTGTCGTGCACGGAAGAATAAATACGGCCTTTGCAAGTACCGCGATGCACTATTTTAACCCGAACTACTTTTGGGGACGGGGGTCGCGGATAATTACTGTGTTATGAGACCTTAAGCCAACTTGACCTTGGATTTCTTTATGTTCATACAATAAAACTAGTCAAGATACAAAACCGTACCAAATTTTAGAGCAGAATTCCAAATGGTTCCTGAGATATGGCCAACTTTGCACTTTGGCGCCTAGCACAGGTGTCGGCACTGTACAAGGACTATCTGAGGGGCCGCTAATTGGTCTCATTATCTCAACAAACTTGATATTCTGGTTGACTTTTTCTGTTATAAGGAGCTTGCCAGACCACATTCTACCGTTCTGAGTGATTGGGGTTGGGGGTTTGTCTTTTTTAGGGCAGAAAAAGGGGGGGGGGGGGGAGGTAAGCGGGCTTTAGACCGCACTAAGTCCTATACTTAAGCATAGGGAACGGTCTAGGCGGCCGTTGCCATGGTAACGGCGGGTCAGACGGTAACGAAAATGTTACAGTTCAAGTCAGCCGAGGTCAATTACCAACATATCGGTCAAATTTAATGTGCTTGTCCGTCCCTGGGGAATTCACGCTGTGGATGAAGGTCTCAGAACACAGTTTTTCGGGTATGGGGATTTACATGGTTAAGGACCCCAAAGTGAGGTGGTTCGACGACTCAAAACCTATAGTAGGGTGCAGATACAATTCACAAGAATTTAGTATGTTGAAGTTGAGGGTACAAGCTACAAAATATCTGAAGATGAGCATAGATTTGCCGGCTCGTTTTTCTATAACAGACACTTTGATTTGACCCCCAGCGGAGGTCATGGAACTGCAGGCGGCGAACAGGAAGTGCCGGTAACATATCAAGGCGCAAATTCCCGCCGGCCGAAAAAGCGACGTAATCCAACTTATACAGTATGAACGCCGATGTATTCCTCTACTATTCACCACAGATTCCACCTCGCTGTCGTGCACGGAAGAATAAATACGGCCTTTGCAAGTACCGCGATGCACTATTTTAACCCGAACTACTTTTGGGGACGGGGGTCGCGGATAATTACTGTGTTATGAGACCTTAAGCCAACTTGACCTTGGATTTCTTTATGTTCATACAATAAAACTAGTCAAGATACAAAACCGTACCAAATTTTAGAGCAGAATTCCAAATGGTTCCTGAGATATGGCCAACTTTGCACTTTGGCGCCTAGCACAGGTGTCGGCACTGTACAAGGACTATCTGAGGGGCCGCTAATTGGTCTCATTATCTCAACAAACTTGATATTCTGGTTGACTTTTTCTGTTATAAGGAGCTTGCCAGACCACATTCTACCGTTCTGAGTGATTGGGGTTGGGGGTTTGTCTTTTTTAGGGCAGAAAAAGGGGGGGGGGGGGAGGTAAGCGGGCTTTAGACCGCACTAAGTCCTATACTTAAGCATAGGGAACGGTCTAGGCGGCCGTTGCCATGGTAACGGCGGGTCAGACGGTAACGAAAATGTTACAGTTCAAGTCAGCCGAGGTCAATTACCAACATATCGGTCAAATTTAATGTGCTTGTCCGTCCCTGGGGAATTCACGCTGTGGATGAAGGTCTCAGAACACAGTTTTTCGGGTATGGGGATTTACATGGTTAAGGACCCCAAAGTGAGGTGGTTCGACGACTCAAAACCTATAGTAGGGTGCAGATACAATTCACAAGAATTTAGTATGTTGAAGTTGAGGGTACAAGCTACAAAATATCTGAAGATGAGCATAGATTTGCCGGCTCGTTTTTCTATAACAGACACTTTGATTTGACCCCCAGCGGAGGTCATGGAACTGCAGGCGGCGAACAGGAAGTGCCGGTAACATATCAAGGCGCAAATTCCCGCCGGCCGAAAAAGCGACGTAATCCAACTTATACAGTATGAACGCCGATGTATTCCTCTACTATTCACCACAGATTCCACCTCGCTGTCGTGCACGGAAGAATAAATACGGCCTTTGCAAGTACCGCGATGCACTATTTTAACCCGAACTACTTTTGGGGACGGGGGTCGCGGATAATTACTGTGTTATGAGACCTTAAGCCAACTTGACCTTGGATTTCTTTATGTTCATACAATAAAACTAGTCAAGATACAAAACCGTACCAAATTTTAGAGCAGAATTCCAAATGGTTCCTGAGATATGGCCAACTTTGCACTTTGGCGCCTAGCACAGGTGTCGGCACTGTACAAGGACTATCTGAGGGGCCGCTAATTGGTCTCATTATCTCAACAAACTTGATATTCTGGTTGACTTTTTCTGTTATAAGGAGCTTGCCAGACCACATTCTACCGTTCTGAGTGATTGGGGTTGGGGGTTTGTCTTTTTTAGGGCAGAAAAAGGGGGGGGGGGGGGGAGGTAAGCGGGCTTTAGACCGCACTAAGTCCTATACTTAAGCATAGGGAACGGTCTAGGCGGCCGTTGCCATGGTAACGGCGGGTCAGACGGTAACGAAAATGTTACAGTTCAAGTCAGCCGAGGTCAATTACCAACATATCGGTCAAATTTAATGTGCTTGTCCGTCCCTGGGGAATTCACGCTGTGGATGAAGGTCTCAGAACACAGTTTTTCGGGTATGGGGATTTACATGGTTAAGGACCCCAAAGTGAGGTGGTTCGACGACTCAAAACCTATAGTAGGGTGCAGATACAATTCACAAGAATTTAGTATGTTGAAGTTGAGGGTACAAGCTACAAAATATCTGAAGATGAGCATAGATTTGCCGGCTCGTTTTTCTATAACAGACACTTTGATTTGACCCCCAGCGGAGGTCATGGAACTGCAGGCGGCGAACAGGAAGTGCCGGTAACATATCAAGGCGCAAATTCCCGCCGGCCGAAAAAGCGACGTAATCCAACTTATACAGTATGAACGCCGATGTATTCCTCTACTATTCACCACAGATTCCACCTCGCTGTCGTGCACGGAAGAATAAATACGGCCTTTGCAAGTACCGCGATGCACTATTTTAACCCGAACTACTTTTGGGGACGGGGGTCGCGGATAATTACTGTGTTATGAGACCTTAAGCCAACTTGACCTTGGATTTCTTTATGTTCATACAATAAAACTAGTCAAGATACAAAACCGTACCAAATTTTAGAGCAGAATTCCAAATGGTTCCTGAGATATGGCCAACTTTGCACTTTGGCGCCTAGCACAGGTGTCGGCACTGTACAAGGACTATCTGAGGGGCCGCTAATTGGTCTCATTATCTCAACAAACTTGATATTCTGGTTGACTTTTTCTGTTATAAGGAGCTTGCCAGACCACATTCTACCGTTCTGAGTGATTGGGGTTGGGGGTTTGTCTTTTTTAGGGCAGAAAAAGGGGGGGGGGGGGGAGGTAAGCGGGCTTTAGACCGCACTAAGTCCTATACTTAAGCATAGGGAACGGTCTAGGCGGCCGTTGCCATGGTAACGGCGGGTCAGACGGTAACGAAAATGTTACAGTTCAAGTCAGCCGAGGTCAATTACCAACATATCGGTCAAATTTAATGTGCTTGTCCGTCCCTGGGGAATTCACGCTGTGGATGAAGGTCTCAGAACACAGTTTTTCGGGTATGGGGATTTACATGGTTAAGGACCCCAAAGTGAGGTGGTTCGACGACTCAAAACCTATAGTAGGGTGCAGATACAATTCACAAGAATTTAGTATGTTGAAGTTGAGGGTACAAGCTACAAAATATCTGAAGATGAGCATAGATTTGCCGGCTCGTTTTTCTATAACAGACACTTTGATTTGACCCCCAGCGGAGGTCATGGAACTGCAGGCGGCGAACAGGAAGTGCCGGTAACATATCAAGGCGCAAATTCCCGCCGGCCGAAAAAAAGCGACGTAATCCAACTTATACAGTATGAACGCCGATGTATTCCTCTACTATTCACCACAGATTCCACCTCGCTGTCGTGCACGGAAGAATAAATACGGCCTTTGCAAGTACCGCGATGCACTATTTTAACCCGAACTACTTTTGGGGACGGGGGTCGCGGATAATTACTGTGTTATGAGACCTTAAGCCAACTTGACCTTGGATTTCTTTATGTTCATACAATAAAACTAGTCAAGATACAAAACCGTACCAAATTTTAGAGCAGAATTCCAAATGGTCCTGAGATATGGCCAACTTTGCACTTTGGCGCCTAGCACAGGTGTCGGCACTGTACAAGGACTATCTGAGGGGCCGCTAATTGGTCTCATTATCTCAACAAACTTGATATTCTGGTTGACTTTTTCTGTTATAAGGAGCTTGCCAGACCACATTCTACCGTTCTGAGTGATTGGGGTTGGGGGTTTGTCTTTTTTAGGGCAGAAAAAGGGGGGGGGGGGGGGAGGTAAGCGGGCTTTAGACCGCACTAAGTCCTATACTTAAGCATAGGGAACGGTCTAGGCGGCCGTTGCCATGGTAACGGCGGGTCAGACGGTAACGAAAATGTTACAGTTCAAGTCAGCCGAGGTCAATTACCAACATATCGGTCAAATTTAATGTGCTTGTCCGTCCCTGGGGAATTCACGCTGTGGATGAAGGTCTCAGAACACAGTTTTTCGGGTATGGGGATTTACATGGTTAAGGACCCCAAAGTGAGGTGGTTCGACGACTCAAAACCTATAGTAGGGTGCAGATACAATTCACAAGAATTTAGTATGTTGAAGTTGAGGGTACAAGCTACAAAATATCTGAAGATGAGCATAGATTTGCCGGCTCGTTTTTCTATAACAGACACTTTGATTTGACCCCCAGCGGAGGTCATGGAACTGCAGGCGGCGAACAGGAAGTGCCGGTAACATATCAAGGCGCAAATTCCCGCCGGCCGAAAAAGCGACGTAATCCAACTTATACAGTATGAACGCCGATGTATTCCTCTACTATTCACCACAGATTCCACCTCGCTGTCGTGCACGGAAGAATAAATACGGCCTTTGCAAGTACCGCGATGCACTATTTTAACCCGAACTACTTTTGGGGACGGGGGTCGCGGATAATTACTGTGTTATGAGACCTTAAGCCAACTTGACCTTGGATTTCTTTATGTTCATACAATAAAACTAGTCAAGATACAAAACCGTACCAAATTTTAGAGCAGAATTCCAAATGGTTCCTGAGATATGGCCAACTTTGCACTTTGGCGCCTAGCACAGGTGTCGGCACTGTACAAGGACTATCTGAGGGGCCGCTAATTGGTCTCATTATCTCAACAAACTTGATATTCTGGTTGACTTTTTCTGTTATAAGGAGCTTGCCAGACCACATTCTACCGTTCTGAGTGATTGGGGTTGGGGGTTTGTCTTTTTTAGGGCAGAAAAAGGGGGGGGGGGGGGGGAGGTAAGCGGGCTTTAGACCGCACTAAGTCCTATACTTAAGCATAGGGAACGGTCTAGGCGGCCGTTGCCATGGTAACGGCGGGTCAGACGGTAACGAAAATGTTACAGTTCAAGTCAGCCGAGGTCAATTACCAACATATCGGTCAAATTTAATGTGCTTGTCCGTCCCTGGGGAATTCACGCTGTGGATGAAGGTCTCAGAACACAGTTTTCGGGTATGGGGATTTACATGGTTAAGGACCCCAAAGTGAGGTGGTTCGACGACTCAAAACCTATAGTAGGGTGCAGATACAATTCACAAGAATTTAGTATGTTGAAGTTGAGGGTACAAGCTACAAAATATCTGAAGATGAGCATAGATTTGCCGGCTCGTTTTTCTATAACAGACACTTTGATTTGACCCCCAGCGGAGGTCATGGAACTGCAGGCGGCGAACAGGAAGTGCCGGTAACATATCAAGGCGCAAATTCCCGCCGGCCGAAAAAGCGACGTAATCCAACTTATACAGTATGAACGCCGATGTATTCCTCTACTATTCACCACAGATTCCACCTCGCTGTCGTGCACGGAAGAATAAATACGGCCTTTGCAAGTACCGCGATGCACTATTTTAACCCGAACTACTTTTGGGGACGGGGGTCGCGGATAATTACTGTGTTATGAGACCTTAAGCCAACTTGACCTTGGATTTCTTTATGTTCATACAATAAAACTAGTCAAGATACAAAACCGTACCAAATTTTAGAGCAGAATTCCAAATGGTTCCTGAGATATGGCCAACTTTGCACTTTGGCGCCTAGCACAGGTGTCGGCACTGTACAAGGACTATCTGAGGGGCCGCTAATTGGTCTCATTATCTCAACAAACTTGATATTCTGGTTGACTTTTTCTGTTATAAGGAGCTTGCCAGACCACATTCTACCGTTCTGAGTGATTGGGGTTGGGGGTTTGTCTTTTTAGGGCAGAAAAAGGGGGGGGGGGGGGAGGTAAGCGGGCTTTAGACCGCACTAAGTCCTATACTTAAGCATAGGGAACGGTCTAGGCGGCCGTTGCCATGGTAACGGCGGGTCAGACGGTAACGAAAATGTTACAGTTCAAGTCAGCCGAGGTCAATTACCAACATATCGGTCAAATTAATGTGCTTGTCCGTCCCTGGGGAATTCACGCTGTGGATGAAGGTCTCAGAACACAGTTTTTCGGGTATGGGGATTTACATGGTTAAGGACCCCAAAGTGAGGTGGTTCGACGACTCAAAACCTATAGTAGGGTGCAGATACAATTCACAAGAATTTAGTATGTGAAGTTGAGGGTACAAGCTACAAAATATCTGAAGATGAGCATAGATTTGCCGGCTCGTTTTTCTATAAACAGACACTTTGATTTGACCCCCAGCGGAGGTCATGGAACTGCAGGCGGCGAACAGGAAGTGCCGGTAACATATCAAGGCGCAAATTCCCGCCGGCCGAAAAAAAGCGACGTAATCCAACTATACAGTATGAACGCCGATGTATTCCTCTACTATTCACCACAGATTCCACCTCGCTGTCGTGCACGGAAGAATAAATACGGCCTTTGCAAGTACCGCGATGCACTATTTTAACCCGAACTACTTTTGGGGACGGGGGTCGCGGATAATTACTGTGTTATGAGACCTTAAGCCAACTTGACCTTGGATTTCTTTATGTTCATACAATAAAAACTAGTCAAGATACAAAACCGTACCAAATTTTAGAGCAGAATTCCAAATGGTTCTGAGATATGGCCAACTTTGCACTTTGGCGCCTAGCACAGGTGTCGGCACTGTACAAGGACTATCTGAGGGGCCGCTAATTGGTCTCATTATCTCAACAAACTTGATATTCTGGTTGACTTTTTCTGTTATAAGGAGCTTGCCAGACCACATTCTACCGTTCTGAGTGATTGGGGTTGGGGGTTTGTCTTTTTAGGGCAGAAAAAAAGGGGGGGGGGGGGGAGGTAAGCGGGCTTTAGACCGCACTAAGTCCTATACTTAAGCATAGGGAACGGTCTAGGCGGCCGTTGCCATGGTAACGGCGGGTCAGACGGTAACGAAAAATGTTACAGTTCAAGTCAGCCGAGGTCAATTACCAACATATCGGTCAAATTTAATGTGCTTGTCCGTCCTGGGGAATTCACGCTGTGGATGAAGGTCTCAGAACACAGTTTTTCGGGTATGGGGATTTACATGGTTAAGGACCCCAAAGTGAGGTGGTTCGACGACTCAAAACCTATAGTAGGGTGCAGATACAATTCACAAGAATTTAGTATGTTGAAGTTGAGGGTACAAGCTACAAAATATCTGAAGATGAGCATAGATTTGCCGGCTCGTTTTTCTATAACAGACACTTTGATTTGACCCCCAGCGGAGGTCATGGAACTGCAGGCGGCGAACAGGAAGTGCCGGTAAACATATCAAGGCGCAAATTCCGCCGGCCGAAAAAGCGACGTAATCCAACTTATACAGTATGAACGCCGATGTATTCCTCTACTATTCACCACAGATTCCACCTCGCTGTCGTGCACGGAAGAATAAATACGGCCTTTGCAAGTACCGCGATGCACTATTTTAACCCGAACTACTTTTGGGGACGGGGGGTCGCGGATAATTACTGTGTTATGAGACCTTAAGCCAACTTGACCTTGGATTTCTTTATGTTCATACAATAAAACTAGTCAAGATACAAAACCGTACCAAATTTTAGAGCAGAATCCAAATGGTTCCTGAGATATGGCCAACTTTGCACTTGGCGCCTAGCACAGGTGTCGGCACTGTACAAGGACTATCTGAGGGGCCGCTTAATTGGTTCATTATCTCAACAAACTTGATATTCTGGTTGACTTTTTCTGTTATAAGGAGCTTGCCAGACCACATTCTACCGTTCTGAGTGATTGGGGTTGGGGGTTTGTCTTTTTTAGGGCAGAAAAAGGGGGGGGGGGGGGGGAGGTAAGCGGGCTTTAGACCGCACTAAGTCCTATACTTAAGCATAGGGAACGGTCTAGGCGGCCGTTGCCATGGTAACGGCGGGTCAGACGGTAACGAAAATGTTACAGTTCAAGTCAGCCGAGGTCAATTACCAACATATCGGTCAAATTTAATGTGCTTGTCCGTCCCTGGGGAATTCACGCTGTGGATGAAGGTCTCAGAACACAGTTTTCGGGTATGGGGATTTACATGGTAAGGACCCCAAAGTGAGGTGGTTCGACGACTCAAAACCTATAGTAGGGTGCAGATACATTCACAAGAATTTAGTATGTTGAAGTTGAGGGTACAAGCTACAAAATATCTGAAGATGAGCATAGATTTGCCGGCTCGTTTTCTATAACAGACACTTTGATTTGACCCCCAGCGGAGGTCATGGAACTGCAGGCGGCGAAACAGGAAGTGCCGGTAACATATCAAGGCGCAAATTCCCGCCGGCCGAAAAAAAAAAAGCGACGTAATCAATTTATACAGTATGAACGCCGATGTATTCCTCTACTATTCACCACAGATTCCACCTCGCTGTCGTGCACGGAAGAATAAATACGGCCTTTGCAAGTACCGCGATGCACTATTTAACCCGAACTACTTTTGGGGACGGGGGTCGCGGGATAATTACTGTGTTATGAGACCTTAAGCCAACTTGACCTTGGATTTCTTTATGTTCTACAATAAAACTAGTCAAGATACAAAACCGTACCAAATTTTAGAGCAGAATTCCAATGTTCCTGAGATATGGCCAACTTTGCCTTTGGCGCCAGCACAGGTGTCGGCACTGTACAAGGACTATCTGAGGGGCCGCTAATGGTCTCATTATCTCAAAACAAATTGATATTGGTTGACTTTTTTGTTATAAGGAGCTTGCCAGACCACATTTACCGTTCTGAGTGATTGGGGTGGGGGTTTGTCTTTTTTAGGGCAGAAGAAAAAGGGGGGGGGGGGGGAGTGGTAAGCGGGCTTAGACCGCACTAAGTCCTATACTTAAGCATAGGGAACGGTCTCGGCGGCCGTTGCCATGGTAAGGCGGGTCAGACGGTAACG